>LPNX010953418.1:0-133427 GCA_001517045.1 Pseudotsuga menziesii
AACTTGTCTACCTTGTCGGCCATCATGTAGAAGACCTTGTGAAAGTTTGCCTCCATCTCGGTGCGGGCATCATTAGCTTCCATCTTTTTCCTTCGGTGTGCATGTCCGATCTCGGAATTGTAAGGCTCTAATGTACCCTCACCAGCTTGAAGTTTAGCCCTCGTGAGCATCCACACTCACAATCCAACGTCAAATAACCTGGCTCTGATACCACATGATCCGGAAACAAGATCTTTGCTACTCTATGACGTTAACATGAATTGCATAAAGAGCATGAATGAAGCTCACAAATCCATACGAAGAGAACCAAACAGCATAGACAATACGCACATAAAGACAATAAGTTGATAACGGAGTTCGTCCGGGATGGACTACGTCTCCGGGCCTGCTTCTCAATAGGAGGGCCAATCTATAATCTTAGCATAAGGAAAAATACATGGCAATGATACAATGATACCTTGGTGACAATGATCAGGAAGAGAACCGCTGCCCAAAACACAACAAGACTGCTTCCAGCAACTCCGAAGCCTGAAGACGGTTTAAAACGAGTATAAACACTCGTACCTTCCTCCTGCAGAGCTACGCAATCTCCCTTCTCTCCTTTAGCTACAAAGTCTCCACTCCAAAGCATGAGAGGCAAATGGAGAATAAGAGGGTTTATATAGCTTGAGAAGACCCCCTTCACATGTTCCTCATGAATTCTCAGTTACAACAAATTTGCCTAATTAAACATATGGTTAAAAACCTCCAAGTTGGTTAGGCTCTTAAATTATGTAGTTCCCCTTTTAATATTCCAACCATATATTTGGTTATAGTTTAAAACTATACCAAATATGGTTAAACTCATATATTATAATGTTTTAAAAAAAACCCACTTTTAAATGCCATCACCAACCTTTTAAAACAGCACATGTGGAAACAAAAAGGAACCATGACCAAAGTGTGCGAACCCACTTTAAACACAAAGTTTGTTATGCCATGGTGGCACTCCAACCCTATGGCATGTAACCCATGGCGCTCCAACCATATTAGGTGGCATGTAATATGTTTTAAAGTTTGTTATGTAATATGTGGTGGCGCACATATTTAGGTGGCATTTTATCCGTTTGCAAAACCCCTTTTAACCTTAACCCAAGTTTGTTATGGTGGCGCTCCAACATATATGAGGTGGCATGTAATCCATGTATGTGGTGGCGCTCCACAAACCCCAAAGTTTGTTAAAGGCACGTGGTGGTTGTGCCAACGGGAGGAGGGGAGCGAATATTGTGAACTACATATTTTTAAGAGTGGTGAATACTTTTGCATAAACATGCATCAACCAACCAAGAGTTGCCATGTGTCTCCACTTCATTGGTACATGTCAATGCCTTGTTAGGTGCCAACTCGATGCCACATCACCACTTATCATCCACGTGGCATGCATTAACCAACTGGAAGTTGCCACATGTCTCAGCCTCATTGGTCCATGTCAATGCCTTGTCATCTTGTACAGATGCCATGTGTCACGCTGCCAGTGGTGCCACGTGGCACCCCCATTTTGCCTGTTTCATCAATACAACAAAACACGATAACTTTCTCATACGGAGTCCGTTTGAGGTGAAATGAACACCATTGGAATCGTCTTGACGAGCCCTTCGATCTGGGGCTATTTTTGCTGAGATTGGAGGACTTCAAAATTTTGCCTTCTTGGATCCTCCTGGATCACTGAAAGAGACTCTCTTAGGTATTCCTGTATGTGTCATCTGATAGACACTAAGGATATTTGCTTCTAGAGACGGTACATACAAAACTTTAGAAAAAAAACCATTTTCTAGATCTACAGTACCTTGTCCTTCAGAAATGATGGTGGAGTCATCTCCCATGTAGATGGGGATGGATTTGCCAGTCTCCAAGGATGAAAAGGAGTCTTTTTCAGCCATCATGTGATTCAAAGCTCCACTGTCAATCAGCAGTGCTTTGGACTTCAAAGTGCTTTCCATGAGGGCATGACCTTTCTCATGTTGTGGTTCCCGATCTTGGTGATCTCTCCTCCGAAAGCTTTCTGGAAGATTGATGTGATTCCTCTCAAGGAGAGAGGTTGCTTCATCAAGATTTTTCTTCATGCAAGCATGTTCAGGGTGAAAACCCTTCCCGCAGTAAGAACACCTGACTTTTTCTTTCCCTTTGTGCCCTTTTCCTTTGTTCTTTCTTGAGCTGGAAGATTCATCATGCTGCTGATTTTCAACTCTAGGCTTGGGAGCATCAAATTTAGTTTTCTGGTTTTTCTGTTGCTTTCCTTTACCCTTCATATCTTTGGGCCCCGAGACATGGAATTCTTGATCACGGGAAGATCGAATGATCCCCATCTGGACAAGCTTGTCATGTTCACTAGTTAGGGACTCAATGAAGGCATTGAGTGTAGGCATCTTCCATCCGGGGGTTGTGAGCTTCCCCGCACGGAATGTAGAAACAAAAACTGAATAATCAGCCCCAAGTTTGGAGAGGATGGTTAGGATGAGCTGATCATCCTCCTTCTCCACTTTGCATTGCTTCAAGAGAAAAACAGTATGCTTGAACTTTGTAAGGAAATCATTCAGAGTCTCAAAATTGGAAGGTTGGAGAGACATGAATTCATTTTCGAGTTGGTAAACTCTCAAGTCATCATGCTTTCTGTATAGAGATTCCAATTTGTCCCATATTTGTTTCGGTGTCTTCAGATCCGTAAGATGGAAGAGAAGGTCATCGAAAATAGAGAGGCACAAGAAACCGAAGGCTTCATCCTTCTTGTTCAAGAATCTTGACTTTTCTATGGCAGATCCAGGCTCAACTTCAGTGTCCATGGTGATTCTAAAGAGTCCTTTGGAATACAGCTGAATCTCCATTTTACTTTTCCATGTGTGGAAATTTTATGGAGTCAACAGAGGTACTGATGAGGCCATCTGGATATGCTGTAGCGAATGCTTCACCTGTAGAAACTTGAAAATCAAAACAGAAAGGGAAAAATAAGGTTGGACAGCCTGCACATTCTAGGCTTTCATCACACCCAGCATAGTCAATCAAGAAAGCTTGATCAACAAGTTCTTTACTTGAGATATTGAGTGGTAATCCTTGGCTTCTGGTGCAGTGCTGGAATTTTGAGCTATTGCTCACTTTTCATGGAGAAATCTGTCAAAAATATTGTTTTTGAGAGATTGATCTTCGTCCCTCCGTATGCTCTGATACCATATTAATTCTTGCACATGATATAGGAACTAGGAATCAAAATAATCAAAGAATAATTAACAAATACTCATGAATTGGAAATAATTGGAACCAGAATTGGTTTCCTCTCTGTATATTTAATAAACAATAAAGGGTTACAATTCCAATGCTAAGCAATGGCTTAAATCCATGAAGAATTCGAATACCTAAGGAGACAATTCGAATTCAGCGAGTGAGTCTAGCTTAACTGACTCTCAACCATTCAATCTCACTCAGTTAACCACTTGACCAAAACCCTAATTGACTCACCAAACCCTAACTGAAGTCAGAGTGCAATAAATGACTAAATCTCAACTAAAGGAGATCAAACACATGTCATAGCAATCCAACCATCAAGTGCTAGTGCTCCATGACTCCAATGAACCTTGATGAGGTTAACTGAAGCTGAACTGACCATCAGAAGTTGGTGGAGGCACCTTATTGACTCCATATCATTAAATAATATATTTAATGACTGGAGGCGCCTTAACTGACTGTAACTGACTAGTTGAACTAATTGTAACCACCAGTTAGCAATTAGGTGCATTAATGTCACACAGATCACCCCCGAAGTGCTCCAGTTAGCCTCCTTGACTGTAGGAGAAGGCTAAGGTATCCTCCTTGACTGTAGGTAGGCGTGGGTGTGACTGGATGATGGCAATTAATGCTCCACTGATGTCAATTAAACTTAGGATAGTGGTTTAACTAGGCCAATTTGACCAAAAGAGTGTGTATGATTGTTAATGTCTCCAACAGTGTGGTCTCCTACCATGTTTCACCTTAACTACCTGTCCTTCATCACTGTGCAAGCCAGCTTCTCGCATACATGTGCCATGGATCTTTTCCTTCACTCGAACACCTCTTCCCATTTACCACTTTCATATTCGGATCATGTCGTCGAAGGAACTGAGATCTCTCCCATAGGCTCCACAATTGAATGCTATGTGTCTACTGTTGAAAGCTCTACTGCTAATAGCATCCTTTTAAAGTATTGTAACTTCAGAAGATATTCTATTGCACTTTTGTTGTATTCTCCTTTGGAGATGTTATTCCTCCATTTGGAGATGTCCTTGATGTAATTGGTCATGTAAAATTCATGAGGTAAACCCTCCATTGTAAGTCGAGGAAATAGTACCCACATAAGTATTATATAAAATGTATTTTGAGTCTCCCAAGGTAGGTCCGCTCTAATTAGGGAACTTGGATGACAGCGTTCAAAATTGAGCCCTTCACAGCCCTTCCAAAGGGTTCTAGCCCTTCCCAGAAGTGTAAAGTTAGAATTGGCTTTCAAAAAATATTTAAAATTTGAATTTTATCCTTCCAATAAAGAAGGGAATAATTTATATTAACATTTCAAAAGAAGTACAAGTTTTGAAATTATCCATCCATATACATTTTTATTCTCTTTAAATCCTCATCTCATAGTCATAACTAAGAATTATTATGCCTGCACATCTTCACCTTATAATACGAATTGGGTCAAGGCTCAAAGACAACTATAAAATATTAAACGTGTTAAGATGCAAAGAGTAAGATACATCTATAAGTCTTATATTAAATTTACCTTATAAGTCTTTAATTAACAGTATCAACTGAGATTTGACACGTTGGATGGTTATGATCTTCTTATCACTCCTTACCAATGTGATTGCAAGGTATACTTATAGGGTGAAGTCCATAATTTTAGCTCTTCTTCGTCATTATCATGCCTTTTGGTAAGACAATAAAGAAGGTAGTGGCCTGCATCAGCATGGAAAATGTTTTAGGCACATAGGTTATACACATTAATTGTTTTCATTAAATAATTTAAATTCCTACCGATGACTATCGATTCAGTGCACCCTGGACTAGTACAAAACAAAACAAATTTTAGAGCCCCAAGCACTTAATTACACACACCTATAAATTTCTCAAATCTGGCCATTAATAAACTTATTTTGGTATTATAATTCAATTTAGAAGGAGTGTTGAGACTCGGACATAGAGTGAGTTGCAAGGATTCAATTGACTTAGGCCCCTCCATCATATACATGTATGCTTTCACAACAAGCGCTGAAAAACAATATATGTTTTGTGATTTTTTTTCATGAAAAGGTTTGGTTAATTTATACTTGTCAATTAAAGGACAATTATTCATATTTCCCTTCATATATGAAGGGTTGAGAAAATAAATGCCCCTCCAATTGAAATTAAGACCCACCCTTCAAATTTGATCACTGCTAGCCAACCTAGTTAGTTAGTTGAGGCACTCACCTAATGAATATAAATAGGTGAGGTGCCTCTCTCGTTCATACACATCTCACACTCAAGTATTGCACTGGAGAGAGAGAGAGAGAGAGAGACTCTACCGTGGAAGATGAGAAACTATTCTTGTTGCTGGGGGTTTACACTATCTTGTTCAAATTCTATAATGAGGAAGTTTTGCGGGGTTTTCTCCCTTGTGGTTTCCCCGAGGAAAATATTTGTGTCCTCTTGTGTTGCTGCATTTTTCTTTCTTTTAGTGATCCTTTGCTTATGGTTATGATGTTATGATGCTAAATTTTTTAGATCTTGTATAACCATTAAAAATCTAACATGGTATCATAACTACCCTGAAAGAAGTCATTGTGCAGCTGAAACAGTGCTATAGCTACAGCTATTGAAGATTAGGGTTTCAAGATTGAAAACCCTAAAATAGAAAAACTAGTAATTTTGGTACTTTCTCCATATATCGAGATTGGAGAAATATCAGAAGCTAAAACTTTTACAAGCCAAATATAAATTCCTGATGTACCATGTGTAAACATTTTATCCTCAGATTCACTATAATTTAGGAGATATGATTCCTCCAACTCAGGGTTCCAGCCTCTCCCAGATTTCAACCTTAAACAGGTGACCTAGGGAGAATCACTATATATCAGGCTAGGAAGGTCCAAATGAGATTTCGTAAGATGTTCCAGAAATGTTACGGACTGCAATTTATGTGGTAAATATTTCAAACCATCATTAGAGGAAATTTCAACTCAAAATGGGCCTCCTAAAATGAACTAATAAAACAATAGTTAAAATAATAAAATAATATTTATTATTTTTGGAGGAAGAAAAGAAAAAACTACTTTTTTTTTTGTATTTTTGACATATCTAACACATTCCCAAATTTTTTATGATACCTATTCCCAAGAAAATGAAAGTAGTTTTTTTTATGATACCTATTCCCAAATTTATATTAAAAAAATGTTTAAGACCTATACGGTATTTCAAATTTAAAACAATTTCATTGGCTAACACATGATGACATGGAATTTGAATAAAAGTTAAAAGGCCCATTTTGAGTTGAAAATTCCTCTAATGGAAGATGATTGTGTGACACGTGGAAGCCTGTATAAGTTCTCTATGATGAACGGTCCTGAAATAAGTCACCTTGGGAACATTAGCATAAGTCCCAATTGGTGAAACTAATTCTGCTGTAACCTGCAGCACTAGAAAAAGGACAAGAGAGGATACCTCAGTGCGGAGTTTCAAACATAGAGGAATAGTACTTTCGTAGATATCGCAGAAACAAGATCAGTCATTTTTGCAGAAGAAACCAAAAAAAAATCTAGGGATTCCTATTTCGGGCACTTCCATCCACCAATCAGTTGAAGAAGGAGGACCATAAAATTCTCCCTAGGAAGGTGCATCTCTCTATGTAAGAAGTTTCTCATTCCATGAACTTTCATTTTTTGACCTAAAATTGTTACCGGAGAAAACTAGGGCATCAAATATTTTGCAGTTTTGTCCATAGTTTTGGGAAAATAAGAGGTGCATCTTTCTATCCAATCAAATATGAAAGATACCTAAGTTGAAAAATTAGGGTTTCTCTATCAAACCCTAGATCCACCAGAAGCAGTCTTGCAAAAGATCCTTCAAGCAAACATCAAGTTGAAGCATTCTCACTGGTAAGTTTCATCCTCTCTATTTCCATTTGAGGTTCCCATTTTTATCATAATAACAAACAATACCAAGCTTGAGGACAAGCTTGAAAGAGTCAAGAACTTCTAAGCATGGGATTATGGAGTGCTTACCATACTTGAAGAAGCATGCCATGAATACTATGTCAAAGAAGAAGCTACAGATCTAGACGAAGATGAAGTTGAATCGAAGAAGGACCTTGTCAAAACAAAGATGCGTATTTCCACCTCCATTGGATCTCACAGGTATCATCCTTGAAGAATCACAAGGATTTGTTCGATGCAATGAACAACATTTGCGGAGATGTCCTTGAAAACTCAACTCAAATAATGTGAAGAAAACATTCGATGATTACTTCACAAGAATACTGCATCTCAAGGAGCAATTAGAAGTTGTTGAAGACAATGGCAAAGAAGCAGAAACATAAATTACAACTTTGAATGTTCTTCCAAATTCAATCGAGAGAATTGTCCTAGTAGTAAGATCACATATGAAGAAATGCATGATTGATTGAAGAAGAGATGAAAATCAATCCCTAGCAACTCAGGCCAAGAAGAATAAGGAAGGACATTCCCTCCAAGAATAGAAGGACATCTCACAACTCAATAGTTCAATTGTGATAAGAAAGGACACCTTGCGAAAGAATGTCCCAAGAAGGAAGAATGGCAGGATGATATGATCTAAGAAGTACCAGTTGATCATACATAATGATGTCTGGATATGAGTTCAAAACATGAAGGGAAGTTTTGTAAAGTCTTCCAAGTAGACATACTGAACTAAGTATACCGCCAATCGAAGTATTAAAATATATGAAGCAAGGTTTGTGGGTTCTATCAAAAGAGAGATTCGATTTTGGAAAGACATTGTTCTAGGTGCTAGACACACCTCTTCAGTAATGGTTATTACACTAGACAATTGGTTTAATCAAAGTAAAAGAACAGATCAAGCAAACTATATAGTTTGAGACTCTCTACAGAGAACCACCTATGTACAAAATAATTTGTACAAGCTCAGTAGGCACCCATGTGATAGAACATATAGTCACATGAAAAAATTGAGGATCAACTAAAGTGATAGAGATCCAAACCTTTAATACAAGGTTGAAGATTGAATCCTCTAAAGGACAAGAGAAAACTTGCAACAAAGTTCAAGATGAATGATCTTGATATCTACTGACATAGATTGATACAAAGAAGACTAACAGCAAAAAAGATTACCTATCACCCCAATCTCCTAATACAGATGCAGAGGGAGGATGGTGCTCCACCTAAGAGGGAGTGACTACGGTAGATCTCAAAGTTCGAGAATCTTGACATGATTCTTGAGATTAGAAGCATGATGAAACCTAGAAGACATTTTACTTATCCAAGTAAAATATGCAAAGAAAATGGTGTGGTACCTAAAGGGTACTACAAAGGTATGATGACTTTGATTCGGTTGGTAGTACTATGTACTCCAACATATTGCAAAAAAAAAAGTGTTTCTCTAAATCCAACCAAGGATGAATATATTTCAACTAAGAAGAAAGCAAGTAAAGATTCCTCATGTAATGAGGAATATGATCCAAAATAATTATGCCGATGAAGATGAAGATTATACTCTTATCCATTTCATCATTGGATAAAAAGAGATGCACTGGTAGGACACATAGACACAATTCTATGTGATCTATGGTGTAAGAAAACTTTTCTTAGTATTTTCGATCATGAGCAAGATAAGAACGGGTCCTCGGAATCAGACGATGAAGTTGAACACATTTGGCAGAGACTCTTGTAATGCAAGAAAATAGAAATCAAGATGGATTCTACCAAACAAACAAAGATAAGTATTTGAATAGTCGTTTCCTATATATTTAGATGTTCAAAGATGTGTACATTATATGTTTCTAGATTTAGGAAATGTATAGTAGAATGTTTGTAGTTTACTACTAATATGCAAGTGATGGGTAACTGGCTTATATGATTGTTGCTTTAGCAGAAATAGTTCCATGGTTATATATATATGTATATATATATATATATATATGCATGGGAAGTTGTCATTTTGAATATGTTACAAAATGTTTCTAATCATAACAATTGTATTTGACTTGTAGGACGGATTGTATGCAATCACCTACAAGAGAAGAAATGATGAAGTTATGGATGTACGATATAGTTGCAAATGAGCAAGAAGACAATGTTAAAGAACAAGTTGATGAAGGGAGTTGTAAAGCTCAAGTATGTTCCCACCAAGGAACAAGTAGTAAATGTATTGACTAAGCCTCGGGCTCGTGTAAAATTTGAATACTTTCAAGACAAGCTTGGTGTAGTCCAAAGTACCTCTCTCGAAAGAGGGAGTGACAGTAGATGTTGGATGTAGTGGTGAGTAGGTCAGTATAGAGGAGGGTACGTCTGGATAGGCTTGTTTGGTCCGAATGGGTTAGGAAGGAAGACTAAATTCCTATTGATCCTAGGGGGATTAGTATGTCTTGCTAGGATTTTTTGGCCCAAAAGGGTTAGTAATCCAGACAAGGATTGTTTGGTCCCTAGGGAGATCCATCTGTCTAACTAGGCTTGTTTGGCTTGAAAGAGTTAGTAAGTTAGCGAAAATGCCCGGATGGATCTACTAGATAACTCAGCCTGATGCTGCTCCAAAGAAGATGAAGGGAAAGATGTATCCTCAATATTTCGATACTGTTGATTGTTGATGATTGCTGAGATGCTCTATGGTTGTTACAGTATTTCTATATTGATTGACTATTAATGACTGCTGAGATGCTTGATGGTTGTCATGGTATTGCTATATTGTTGATTGTTAATGATTGTTGTTGATGTTTGATGATTGTTGCAATATCGTTATACTGTTGATTGTCAATGATTGTTGATGATGGTTGCTAAGATGTTTTTATGATGGTTGAGTCGATTGTTTCAGTATTGTTATACTAATTATTGAGATGTGTGCTTCAGTATTACTATACTTATGTTTGTTGAGTTAGTTGCAGTATTGTTACACTGATGATTGATGATTGTTGAAGTGTCAGTGTTACTACACTAATGATTATTGATTGTTGAAATAATTGCTAAGGCAATTTCAGTATTTCTATATTGATGTTGATAATGATGTTGCTTCAACATGTTGATTCTGATGATGTGGTTATGGTCCCAACACGTTGTGTTGATGTTGTGGTGTCATCACCCTGTGCTGATAATGTTGATATGGTTAAAGTCACAACACCTTTTGTTTATGATGTTGATGTGGTTGTGGTCCCAACACCTTGTGTTGTTGATGATATGATTATGGTCTCAGCACCTTGTGCTGTTAATGTTGATGTAGTTGAAGCCACAACACTTTGTGTTGATGATGATGATGTTTCAACATTTTTTTATGTTTTTGATGATGATGATGTTCTAGCATCTCCATGTTGGTAATGCAAATGATGATCTAGCATTACAGATGATTTGGTTTTTAGTACTAACATATGAATGAAGTTGTTGATTATTTCAGTATTTATATATTATTGATACAGATGATGATGTTTCAGTATTTCTATACTATAGATACATATGATGATGTTTCAGTATTCCCATACTGAATATATAGATGATGTGTCAGTATTTACATACTGAATATGTAGATGATGGTGATTCATTATTTCTATAATGAAAATACAGATGATGATGTTTCAGTATTCCCATACTGAAGATGCAGATGATGATACTTATGATGCAGATGATGGTGCTTTCAGTATTCACATACTGGAGATACATATGATGATGTTTCGGTGTTTACATACTGAAGATGCAGATGATGGTGATTCAGTATTTCTATACTAAAGATATAGATGATGATGTTTCAGTATTCCTATACTGAAGATGCAGATGATGATACTTATGATGTAGATGATGATGCTTTCAGTATTCACATACTGGAGATACAGATGATGATAGTTCAGTGCTCACATACTGAAGATGCAGATGGTGATGGTTCACATGATGATGTTACAAGACGATGATTCGACACTGATGTTGGAAAGTAGATGATTCGGAAGACGTTGATGTTAAAAACTATGGTTTAGTGTTTACACAGTGATACTGGGATGTAGATGATTCAAAAGAAGATTCAGTATTCACATACTGATGTGACAGAAGATGATTCAGGATTTACATACTGATGTTATAGAAGAAGGTTCAGTATTTAGAAGATGATTCAATATTCATATACTAACATGATAGAAGATGATTCAGTATTTACATATTGAAGCAATAGAAGATGATTCAGATGATTCAGTATGAACATACTGATACTACAGAAAATGATCTAGAAGATGATTCAATGTTTATATACTAATAGAATATGATTCAACACATACAGAAGATGATTCAGTATTTACATACTAAAATTGCGAAAGATGATCCAGCTGAGATCAATGATGAAGATATATGACGATGTTCCAAAACTTCCTATGACATATAGAGATTCACTAGTCAGTTGTACAGTTGTAATGACGGTTGTTGTTGATGTAGAATACCTTCCTAGTTAAGGGGGAGTGTTAAAGTATTGTTACTTTAGAAGATATTCTAGTGTACTTTTTTTGTATTCTCCTTTGGAGATGTTATTCCTCCATTCAGATATGTTCTTGATGTAATTGGTCATGTAAACCTCATGAGGTAAACCCTCCATTGTAAGTCGGGGAAATAGTACCCACAAAAGTATTATATAAAATGTATTTTGAGTCTCCCAAGGTAGGTCAGCCCTAATTAGGGAACCTGTATGGCCTAGTTAGTTAGTTGAGGCACTCACCTAATGAATATAATTAGGTGAGGTGCATCTCTCATTCATACACATCTCACACTCAAGTATTGCGCTACAGAGAGAGAGAGAAAAAGAGTCTACTGTGGAAGATGAGGAACTATTCTTGTTGCTGGGATTTTACACTGTCTTGGTTGAATTCTATATTGAGGAAGTTTTGCGGGGTTTTCTCCCTTGTGGTTTCCCCAAGGAAAATCTGTGTGTTCTCTTGTGTTCTCTTGTGTTGTTGCATTTGTATTTATTTCAGTGATCCTTTGCTTATGGTTATGATGTTATGATGCTAAATGTTTTAGATCTTATATAACCATTAAAAATATAACACATCCCACCCATTGTTGAAGGTTTAGCTGTTTCCAGCATCTCGCATAGTGCCGAAGGTTTTGTTTCCAAGAGAGTTGCTTCCTTCGTCGACGCCCACTCCTCTATAATTTCGTCGCCATCTAGGACTTTTTCTCTTCAGGGTTTGACCACGGTTCTTTTTTCTTATTTCGCAACTCTTTCAATGGAACACAAAGGTTCAGGATCGGGTTACTCTACCATGAAGGCAGGATAGGACAACCTCAGGAAACACATCCAAATGATTTCAGATTTCATTGCAGTTGGCATCAAGGACAACAAGAATATGGGTTCTGATGTAAAGCACTTCATTTCTAGCATGAGGTTCTTGTCCAACCAGATTGGTTGTCATGACTCCCACATAGACAACCATCATAGATATCTCAAAGATCTGATCGAAACTGTAGATGTTATTAAACTATAATTGCAGAAGCTTGTCTAGATGAATCAATGCAACCATTATCAAGACAACCCCAGAGAATCGGCTCATCCAATGGAAGAATTTTCAGACTCCGATCCTGTGGGGTTTCCAAGAAAACCAAAATAATTTCTTCTGCTCTGTCTATGTTTTGTTGTATAATTTTGAACCAGCAGTTCGTTTGCATATACTCTTCTTTAGTAATAGTGAACAACATGAAATTTCATGCCGTATTTAGAGGGATATTAACCCGGATAGTAGCTTATGTTGACCTTATTTCTCAGCTTTCTTATCTTAGTATTTTACTTGCTATGTTTTGGATGGTTATGCATGACAATATATATAATGTTCAATAAAAATAGAGATCGATATATACAAAAGATGGAGTGAATATAAAAATTATGTTCATAAATACCAAAAATATTATCTTGAGTCACTTCAATAAAAAACTTCAGTTCATTCCAAGAAGAAGCAAATAAACACTTCCAAAATAACAAAACAAAAAAACTATTCTTGTGATACACATACCTAAAAAGTCATTAGGTCGTAAGAGAAACCCAACCAAAATTGAGCTCCACTGAGGGAAGTAATCCCTTTATATATGTTTCTAGCCACTCATTTCTATGAGCCAAAATTCATACGCAATCCCCTATAGGGAACAATCATTCTGAAAGGTGGGTTTTTTTGTCTCCAGTGGAGATGTGCACTTATGTAGGTTGGTGGTGGATCAATGGTGCTTAGGAGGATGTGTACTTCCTTTGCTCAAGAAAAGACCCCGATGCCTAGAGTTTGAAGAGGGTACGATATACCTTATGAATGAATAGGGAAAGAAAGGGTGGAAGTAGTATAAGAAGGGTTCGATGGTGACAATGGAAACAACTTGAGAAAGGGTGAAGATTTACTCCAATTTGAACTTGTGATATCAATAGGAACGGTTTAAGGTACTCTTCCCCTTGAATCCTAATTCACAAGAAAAATGAGAAGCTTAGTTGATCATGATTCGTGCAAGCACTGATAATGATATCTAATCATAAGGCTAGTTTTCCTCCTATGATTTGTTAGGGCCTTTGAGAAGTACATCCATCTCTATGTAAATACCAATGGATCCATTTGAGACAAATGGATGAATTACTAGGGTTATTTTGAAAGTTTTGGAATAAAGGAGAGGATGTGAAAGGAATATTGGGTATCCCAGTGACCACTACATTAGACACACTAGTAGTAGTGTTCGTGGGTACTGAAGGAATAACTATGCTAGTACTTGAAGACACAAATATTGGCGAAGTAAAGTTGAGTGATACTATCGGTGCAGTGGGTATGTTTGAAAATGGTACACTCACATGCAGAGGAGATTCTCCATCGGCTAACATCACTGAGGTGGGGGTATAGATATCCCCATATCCTTCTCCTGTATTCGACATGACAAAACTTAATGGAACACCAAGACCATGTTGACTAAAAGGTCTAACTTCTGCAAGTACACAATCTCCCAAATTAGTGAGAGGTGAGTTATAATTCCTTGCAAACTCTTCAGATTTCAAGTATTCAATCTTTATTTATGGATGATCAGGTTAAGTATACCTTAGTTCAAGTTCCCTTGCACTTTCGCTAATACTAGTCAGTACAAATGAACTGCTTGTGCTAATTGTTTTCCTTCTAGGTGGAGGTGTAGGATCCACAATTGTAAGTGGAGAAAGGATTTTCAACCTTCACAATATACAAGGATGTTGATACTACACAACTAAAGACTTTGTTTACACACACCTAAAGGATGAACTATTGTTGGGTAAAATTATCACTAATTAATTTACCTTCGATTTAATTCTCAACCAGGACACGTAAACTTTGAGTTACTACACTACAAGGTAAAATGGTTTCAAGCTCATGCCTAGGGTGGCTTCAATCTACTCACACACAAAGAAAAAAAATGTAGTTCATGAAACTAACTACTCTATTGAGCAACCAAGACCAAAATTTGTTAAATTTGATCTAAGGAAAAGAATCAACCTGCTGAGTACTGTTTACAATCCAAAAGTTTATCAAATCCAATTAATGAAACCTACAACAATTTCAAACTATACTAATTGTTAATCTATTTTCCCAAAAAGAGAAATCAAGCAATCAAATGGTTCGTTAAAGGAAATCCTACTTGTGCAGAGAAATCTTCATCTCTCAAACCTGCCTACAAAAGGAATGCTATTTGATCAATCTTAGTGTCTTACACCATTCTAACACAACCTCTAAGACTGCACTCATCATCCATACAATGGCTCTTCTTCAAGAAATAACCCTAGTTCATACCAACGCTATCATTCACAAATAACTACAGAAATGAATTTGCCTTTTTGCTAACAACAGACACAACTCCACTTGCATTCTATGCTCACAAAAGTACATTGGAAATATTAAGACAAAACCACATTTCACTCTCATTTGTCTATCCTACAAGATTTATCTTTGAACAACAGGAAAAAAATACTGCCAAATATTAATGAGCTGTACTTCCTCTCTCTAATCTCATTCAAGATTTTGAAATAAGCAAGGCAGAACTCCAATCCTCCATATAACAAGTTTGAAATGCTATCCTGAAAACCCTATGAACTCTATAAGCTTCTAAAATCTCTGTAAATTCTATAAAATTCTAAAACCTCTGTAAATTCGATCAATGCTGCAAGTCATTTAAACTCTTTAAAACTCTACAAATATTTGAAACACTCTAAAGCTTTGTAAATTCTGTGAACTATAAGAATTCTAGACAAGAAGTTTAACCATTCAATACTCAGTACTAATTCTGGAAATGAAAGAAATCTGGATCCAACACATCTCTCTACTCTTACTGTTCTTCAAATATATATTCTACCAAATCGAACCTACAAACAGAGCTGGAAGTAATTAACTATTTTATCTAAGGGTGTTTAGTAACGCAATCAAGCATATCACACACATTTCAGTGACATCAACTAATTTAATGTAAGCATATATTTAATTCCCAAACCATGAGTTGTTAAAAATGCTGGCATACATACATAAGAGATAGTATCAGAAATATATAATGCAAGTTTACTTACAGCAATGAAAACAAAAGAAAACTACTCACAAATAACAAGAGTTGAAGGTGGGCCCAGCCTTCAACACTTCCAGATCTAAAATTGAAGCTTTAAGAAAGCAAATGCAGTAGTCGATCAATTAATTATAAATTAGAGTTTTATAGTCTCCTGTCTCATCCTTCTAAGGATTTATTTATACATCAATAGATGGATAAGATCCATCCCAAAAATCAGAAATTCGTGCAGCTACCCAAAAAAAGACTAACACAAAAATATGGAAAATACACGTCTATTCTAGAAAGGATTTCTCCACATTCTTTGAGAAATTCTGAATATTTCTAGCGATTAGGGGTAAATGGGACCATTTATGAAGTGGGTTTTGAACCGTTTTGAATAATTTCCCACCGATTGCTCAAAAATTGAGCCCGAAATCAGGTTCCTGATTAATGACGGGAATGCCATTGCCAGATTGCCTGAGATTAGGGCCACGACTTCTGGAGGAAACAAAGCATTTGAATGATGACTGATAACTCATAATACATATTGAAATGACCAAGCATAAAATCCATGTGTAATTTTGGACAAAGGAATCCCCCAAATATCTGAACCAATCAATACATGTTCAGTGAGTGCCGAAACAAGTGTTGGATCGAGCAACCAAAAGAATGACTGCATGGGAAACAAGAGCTTGTCAATTGATCAACATTTAATTAAAAACTCAATTTTAATTGATGAATGAAAACCCAACAAAATGATAAATAAAATAATAAGAAATGTCAAAAATTCACCTGTTAAAGCATCTTGGAATGTTACCCTTGAAAACGCATATTCAAGCACAAAACACAACAAAATAAAGTCAAATATACTTGATCTCATATAGCTTTGAACTAGGAATAGGGTGCTAGACAGGCAAAAATAGGAGGTCATCATCTCCCCTAGACTGAAGACCTTTCATGTCCCAATGCAAGAAAGTTTTGCCCTAGGCATACAAAATTGGAAAGCAAAATTGATAACCAAACTTTGGGTTAAATTCCAGAAACCGAAGCTGAAGTGTGAAAAAACACTTGTACTTGAGGAGGAGATGGAGCTATTTTCTGCTGTACATTGATCAATTTTTCAAGCTGTTTGTCCTTTTTCCTTAACTGCTTCCTGAGACTACGATTGGATCCAGTAATGTCATCAACTAAGGTTTGCAAAGATGCTACTTTAGCCTTCAAAATTGCATTTTCTTGTTTGACAAATCGGTCCAATATGTTCTTGCAATTGTTCAGTTAATTCAACATTCTGTTGTTTGAAATATTCAATGCCTAGATTTGAAGAGGTAACTGATTTTTTACAGACCTGAGATCATATCTTGGTATTTGGTATGATGAGGAATGGAATGACAATGAAGAATCCTCCATATGATTTGACATTGAAGGACTAAAGTGAAAATTAACATGATAATAACCACATACTTTCAGAAATAAGGTAGACCAACTCATGGAAAGATTATATGATAAGAAAAATGAGTTCAAATGTTATATTTGCATGGAACATGCAATTTGATCTTAGGAAAGATTAAAATTTCGAAGAGGTAAGATCAAGGGAATTGGCAAAAAAAAATTTCACCTATTAAAATGATAATGTCATATATAAACAATCAATGTGGTAAACTAATCCAGGACACAAATTATTGTATAAAATGTGTCATTAACCAAAAAATGAAGCTTACCATTATAAATTCTCTTTTTAATGTATGACATCAAACATATTATAATATATAGGTGACTTTGATTATAAAATAAAAAGATTCATCTATATGAGACTGAGGAACCAATCATTAAGCCAATCAAAATAAATCGGCTTTAAAATTAATGGCTTTATGAAATATAAATATTCAAGGGAAATCTCATATTATCTAGCTATTTTAAAATTAAAAATATACCTGGATTTCAGCAGTCAAACCTTAAGTAATGTTTTGAAGCTTACCTTGGCAATTTAGTTCACACAGTTTACAGATTTTTTAGTACCTTACCCAGCACTTGTTCTAGCATTCTCATGGTTTAAATGCATAAATATGCTAAGGTTTGCAAAGGTGGAAGGCTGCTGCCATCAGAATTGGAGATGCTGTAGGTAAAAATGCTCCATGGAAAAGATGAATAGCCTTCTTTTAAATTTCAGACTTCTGTAAGTTAAAGAAGAAAACTGGAGTTGACTAAATGGAGAGGAAAGCTGAAACTAGTCCATTTAAAAATATAATGGCAAAGGGAAAAAATATGATGGTAATGACGGACATGCTAAGGAAATTATAGCAGAACAAGGCACATACTGCCCACACTGCCTTGCCTTATAATGATATCGACATGTCCCAGATAAATTCATAGCCTTAAGACATATCAAATGTCAATTTTAACTATGGAGCCAGGCCTTGGATTTTAGTAAATTAATGACATAAAAATTAAAAATGGCAAACTAAACATAAGCGATGGTGTATGATTTATTGATATAAAATAATCAATAATATAAAGTAAAATTTTTCCAAGGTGTATATGTCATTAAATTACTTACAAAGGAGAGATGGTTTATCAACTCTATGGAATATAATTTGTTAAGGTAAATCCTCATAATTTCACCATTTTTTTTAAATTAGAAAGATACCTGGATTTTAACAGTAAAGATTACTCCAGCGTTCTAAACATTACCTTTAAAATTCAATTTACCAGTTTTGCAGAACTCATTCCAATGCCTGATCCAGTCTGAGTATAGTATTTTCGTGTCCAGACACATAAGTATTTTCAAGCTTGCAAGGGTGGAAATGATTGCCAGCAGGGTGATGATGTTATAAGCAAGGGCAAATAACTGTCTTTCTTCAAAATGTCCAACTTTTGTGAGTTGAAAAGATAATTAAAACTGCCTGAAAATTTTTTTTTATCCAGCAGGCTCCTGGCACAGTTACCATTATTTAGTGGTTGCTTCTTCATATGACCACACATAAACAAAGCTAAGTCATAAAACTATTCATTATTGTCAATACAAAAACAGAATTAAAAACATTCCATAGGCTATCAATCTCACTCTTGCATCTACTATTAAAAATATTCAAAACTTCAACCCATAAGCACAGACTTCTTCCTCTTTATCCATAGAGAACTTCTTCACCAAAATATGTGCCTTCTAAAAACAAGACAAGAGGAGTACCAAATGAGGCCCAAAATAATGTATTGGCCAACTTGACTCAACTTCACACAAGAAAGTTTGAGTGGCAAAAAATAAGGTTCACAGCTATGTTCATTGAATCAGTAAACACCAGTACACTCTAGAGGCATAAAACTTTTCTTCTAGTAAGGATCAGGTAACAAATACTTAAAGCATCTGAAGATGATTATCGACTAGATATTACAAACAGTTCCCTTAAATTTCATTTAACCCCACATGACTTCTCTTTAATAATTACACAGGTACATTGTTCACACAGACAAGTATAAATGAGGCTTTTAAAATATATATCAGAGTTAGAACCCACTGCCAACGAGCCTATTTAGTAATCCGGTGGGGTAACTATAATACCTAAGAAAATTATTCCCTAGGCAGAATGCCCCATTGCCAACAGGCCTGTTCAGTACCCTGATGGGTTTACCTGTTTATACCACAGGTCGGTACCCGCTACCGGTGGAGCTGTTCAGTATCCCGGTGGGTTAACCTCTTACGCCCTTTTTCTATCAGAGGCACTCGTCCCAAATTCATCTTAAAGATAAAATTTATAATTGTCTTATGCATAGATGAGTGGGGGAGCAGCTCTGAAAACCCTCTAGGAGTGGGATGGTATTAAAATTGAAAGAGTTTTCTTGAAACATGCCTATAAAGATTTGTCCGAATGAACAACTAACCCCTATAACTATATAAAGTGAAAGACATGAGGTGGGTGGAATTATTTATAATATATATGTATATTTAATATAATGAAAGCCAATGGATAATGATCAAAAGACCCTTCAGTCTTGAAAACCATCCCTAATAAAATTATTGTGGTGCCTGTCTGGATAATAACTCAATGTCCCCAACTGTTACTACTTGTAAAAATATCCTCGTTCAATCCAGTGTGAAACCAAGTCAAATGGCACTAGTATACTATGAGTTCATAAGTAAAACCCCTTGAGGCGTAAATCACTAATGGAGGCAGTGCTAGGTAGATAGGTACCTGTATGAATAAAGAGGACAAGTCTGAAAAAAACTGAACTAAAAACAACATGTCCTATTAGGTAGAGCAAACCACACTTTTATTTATTTGACATGGGTATTCCAATCACCTAGTGAAACCAAAAATATTCAAAGTGTTTCTCAGAGATTAATTCAAATTAAAATAGTTCTTGAAAATTCTTTGTAAGAGGAATCAATGGTCTGAAGTAGGAAAGGTAACATAAAGACTTCCCTTTTAAAAATACCCTGAACCTCACCAAGAAAGTACCTGCATCATCCAAAAAGAACCTAATGATAAAAAACTCCTATACATATATACAAAGAAACAATTTCATTGGATGTCACTTCAAGAAAGTAGGGGGTGAAGAAGTCATTTCTTCACCTACCAGCTCTAGTTCAGATTACTGACTCATATTACGAATGAATTCTTGCTTAGAAATAGGTTTATGATATACCTTCAATCGGTGTCCATTCCCACAAATGCAACCTGTTCATCATCAATTGATCTTATGTTTACAGAACCATTATTAAAAACAGTCACAATTTCATATTACCCTCTGGAATTTTTCCTTTTTATAGGCTATGAGCTGCTGTTATAATAAATTTTCTGAAAGTATGGATTGGAGAGAAGGTATAAATTTTGGTTAAAGATCTTATCATTTTATTGAAAAAACAGGAAAAACAACAAAGCTGCATTAATTTCTAAACTGAACAAGCAACTTTTTTTATTTATATACATATTTTCCTATTCTACCTAAGAAGAAAGAAAACATTTCTATTCAAGTATATGAATTCTTCCAATGTAACCAAGTGCGAAGTAAGATTAAAAATATACCTTTATCCACATATGAAAAATTTGTTGCAATGATTACCTGGATATGGAGAACCAACTGACTTACTTGCTTCTGCAACAAAAGGTGTTGAAGGAGGAAATGGTGTTGTAGTCTGGTTACCTCTTGGAACCAACTTTCAAAGTAGTCCTGGTACTCACCTTCCTTCATCATATCATGTAGATCCCCTTCTTCTGATTGATTGATTTCGAAAGTACATAGAGGGTTTGCTAATACCTCCTCAATTTTAGGCTGCTTTCCATAGGATGTAATCCCCAAGTTGTCAATTTCCTCTGCAATTTGGAAAGGAACATTTTTTGTGGCTCTTGGGACTTTGGTTCATTTGTTATGTCAGGAGAGGTAGATAAACTCTTAACTGCTATTAGGATGTGTTCTACCTGATAAGAAGAATTCCCAACTGCAGCTAGGATTTGACAATGTTTTCCCAAATTGATGGTTACTTCTGAATCCATTTTTGTCAGTTGTTTTGTTCATGTCTCACACAAGGATCAGTGTCTGCGGCTCTTACAACACCCAAGTTTTTATTTTTATTTGATTTATATGTGTTTTAAATGATTCTAATCAAGACTATCTACCACTAAAAACATATTTACGCCAATCAAACACACGCCACTCTTGCATAAAATAAAACACTCTTGAAATTAAATTGCAGAAAGTAAACACACCCAAACTCGCAAAAGGAAAAAAAACACTTGCATGAAATTAAATTGCAAGAAAGCAAACACGCCTTACAGGAAAGGTAAACACACTTTTGCATCAAAATAAATCAAACATGTGAAAAAGCAAACACACTTACGAAAAGGAAGCAACAAGGATTTGGGGCAACCCACTAAAGTGGATGCGTCAGGCTGTTACACCATGGGAATCCTGTAGTGAATTCGTCTTTGTGTCTTATCGTTTCCCCTCCCCCTTGTTGTGTAATGTAAAATAAACCTATCTACCCCTAACTACCTGAACTTCACAGCCAACAAATTCGTAGAAAATGAGCACAATACTAGCTTACCTTAGAGCAACTCCCCGGCAACGGCGCCAAAATGTTGGGTAAAATTATCACTAATTAATTTACCTTCGATTTAATTATCAACCAGGACAAGTAAACTTTGAGTTACTACAGTACAAGGTAAAATGGTTTCAAGCTCATGCCTAGGGTGGCTTCAATCTACTCACACACAAAGAAAAAGAATGTAGTTCATGAAACTAACTACTCTATTGAGCAACCAAGACCAAAAGTTGTTAAATCTGATCTAAGGAAAAGAATCAACCTGCTGAGTACTGTTTACAATCCAAAAGTTTATCAAATCCAATTAATGAAACCTACAGCAATTTCAAACTATAATAATTGTTAATCTATTTTCCCAAAAGAGCAATTAAGAAATCAAATTGTTCATTAAAGGAAATCCTACTTGTGCAGAGAAATCTTCATCTCTCAAACCTGCCTACGAAAGGAATGCTATTTGATCAATCTTAGTGTCTTACACCATTCTAACACAACCTCTAAGACTGCACTCATCATCCATACAATGGCTCTTCTTCAAGAAATAACCCTAGTTCATACCAACGCTATCATTCACAAATAACTATAGAAATGAATTTGCCTTTTTCCTAACAACAGTCACAACTCCACTTGCATTCTATGCTCACAAAACTACATTGGAAATATTCAGACAAAACCACATTTCACTCTCATTTGTCTATCCTACAATATTATCTTTCAACAATAGAAAACAAATACTGCCAAATATTAATGAGCTGTACTTCCTCTCTCTAATCTCATTCAAGATTTTGAAATAAGCAAGGCATAACTCCAATCCTCCATATAACAAGTTTGAAATGCTATCCTAAAAACCCTATGAACTCTATAAGCTTTTAAAACCTCTGTAAATTCTATAAACTTCTAAAACCTCTGTAAATTCGATCAATGCTGCAAGTCCTTTAAACTCTTTAAAACTTTACAAATCTTTGAAACACTCTAAAGCTTTGTAAATTCTGTGAACTATAAGAATTCTGGACAAGAAGTTTAACCATTCAATACTCAGTACTAATTCTGGAAATGAAAGAAATATGGATCCAACACATCTCTCTACTCTTACTATTCTTCAAATCTATATTCTACCAAATCGAGCCTACAAACAGAGCTGGAAGTAATTAACTATTTATCTAAGGGTGTTTAGTAATGCAATCAAGCCTATCACACACATTTCAGTGACATCAACTAATTTAATGTAAGCATATATTTAATTCCCAAACCACGAGTTGTTAAAACTGCTGGCATACATACATAAAAGACAGTATCAGAAATATATAATGCAAGTTTACTTACAGCAATGAAAACAAAACAAAACTACTCACAAATAACAAGAGTTGAAGGTGGGCCCGGCCTTCAACACTTCCAGATCTGAAATTGAAGCTTTAAGATAGAAAATGCAGCAGTCGATCAATTAATTAAAAATCAGAGTTTTACAGTATCTCCTGTCTCATCCTTCTAAGGATTTATTTATACATCAATAGATGGATAAGATCCATCCCAAAAATCAGAAATTCGTGCAGTTACCCAAAAAACGACCAACACAAAAATATGGAAAAACCACGTCTGTTTCGGAAAGGATTTCTCCACATTCTTCGATAAATTTTGAAAATTTCCTGTGGTTAGGGGTAAACGGGACCATTTATGAAGTGGGTTTTGAACTGTTTTGAATAATTCCCCACCGATTGCTTAGAAATTGAGCCTGAAATCAAGTTCCTGATTAATGACAGGAATGCCATTGCCAGATTGCCTGAGATTAGGGCCCTGACTTCTGGAGGAAACAAAGCATTTGAATGATGACTGATAGCTCATAATCCATATTGAAACAACCAAGCATAAAATCCATGTGTAATTTTGGACAAGTGAATCCCCGAAATATCTCAACCAATCAATACATGTTTAGTGAGTGCTGGAACAAGTGTCGGATCGAGCAACCAAAAGAACCACTGCATGGGAAACAAGAGCTTGTCAATTGATCAGCATTTAATTAAAAAATCAAGTTTCATTGATGAATGAAAACCCAACAAAATGATAAATAAAATAATAAGAAATGTCAAAAATTCACTTGTTAAAGCATCTTGGAATGTTACCCTTGAAAACGCATATTCAAGCACAAAACACAACAAAATAAAGTCAAATATACTTGATCTCATACAGCTTTGAACTAGGAATAGGGTGCTATATAGGCAAAAACAGGAGGTCATCAACTATACCACAAGAAAACAAAAAAAACCACAACACTAAAATTTTTTCCTAAGTATCACAACCAAGCAGGTGAAGATATATCTTCCAAAGGAACGTTTGGAATGATGAGGGCCTAGAACAGATTAGTGAAAAATTGAAGAACAGATATCCATGGTCCTGTACAAGTTTTATGGGTGCAAGCAATTGAATCACCAACTACCCTCCAAAATTAATGAACAAGGTTTCCTCCCACATCTATCCTAGGTACAGTGGAAATATCCTTCCACCCTCACATGTGTAAGAACCCTAGGTCAAGATACTAAGGCTACCAAATCTACAAGAAAGTTCTGATAGAATAGTCGTCGGTCTGAATGATGTTCATGGGCAGGGTAACAAAGCCTGAAATATAAACAACACCACCACCACATGAGGCCAAGGATGGTACTGAATGAACCCTCGAACTCACAACAATATTGATGTATGTTCTATTGAGTGTTACAATGGTATCTCTGTAACTCAAGCTTCATACGACCTCGTTCTTGACTCCTTTGTTAGAGGAGATTTCTAGTTTACATTCCTAGAAAAGTGGATTTCCTAACTGACATGCCACTATGTCTGAGTTTCAAATGGTTTTGGATAGTTATAAATATCCAAAATCCAAAACCATAGCCTAATATAGTTGGTGTCGTTCCTAAAAAAGAAAATGTTACTAATCAATTTTTAAGCTATGAATGTTGTTTTTAAGGCTTGTTTTTACTCAGGGTGTTGACCACACAACTTATGGTGTTTTTTACTTGACTGTAAAGAAAAATGTATGATGCAAAGTGTTTCAAATTAACATTGTCATTTAAGTTCTCTTTCATTTTTCAAAAGTAATGAAAATTGTTTACTAAAATTTGGAAATCAAATTCTTTTTCCTTTTCTTTTGAAAACTTAAAAACAAATGCAAAATGTATCTACTTAAAGCTAGTCTGCACCTAATTTCTTTGTTTTGTTATTTTGTTTTTCAAAATGGAAATGAAATAACATTCCATATACACAAATGTAAGTTAGCAATATGAAAAAATGTATAATCAAGACTAATCTTTCAGACCTTATAAACACAAACTTTGAAGACCATGCGAAGATTTGAAAATCCCTACTTGGACCGAAGTACACAAGTTTTGAAAAACCAAGTTGTTCCAATCCTTGGAAGAAGAAATTTCAGGATGACTACTCAAGAAACTAAACTGTAAGTGGAAACCAACATGAACAGGGATTAAAAACTCAAAAAACACCTACACTCCTACCAAGTATACTCCAAGAGGAGAGGCCTAAAAGGTCTTAAACAAGTATTCAACCTAACTCGCTAAAGGAGGGCTTACAACACAAATAAACAAAAACTTAACTAAGTGATAGATCCAAACAAACTCAGTAAAAGGTCACAGAAGGTCCCAATATGCAAAAATATAATTTTAGAGGAAAACCATATCTTTTACATAACCATCTACAGGAAATACGCGATTGTTCATCAGACAATCCGCATACCATACGTGACTTTGTTATGGAAAACCCACATATTTTCTGAGTATACACGAGTGTAAGTATATGATACCCATGGATTCCTCAACAATTTTTCAAAAAGAACAGAAAATGGACCTAAAACACTAAGCAATAAACTTGGAATGACTGAATATTTATGAATGCAAGTCACATACAGCACCGGGAATAGACAAAACTGGAAAGAAAATTCATTCAAAGAGACCTCGAAACAAAATACTTCCCAACGGATTCGCTAGTTCTATTGTTAGGGAATATGTCCTATGGTTGGGTTTTGAGGCCACCAACATAGTATGGGTTTGCAGATAGAAAAATAGGATCAAAAGCATATATTAAAGAAGAAGAGATGAGGGATGTGAACCTTGTTCTGAAGGTCGATCCTAGCTTGGTATTACCCCTAGTTTTGACCTTGGATGCATTAGAAGGTACAAGATGTATATATTGTAATTAATCGTGGTGTGGAGCTAAAGGAAAAATCCCCACCATCGATTTGGTTGTGTTATGTTTCGGCAATTGGGATCGTTGTTGATGGTATATCGTGCTATCCGATACATAATATTTTTGGCATCATGTAAATATGCACATCAATTAAAATAAACTACAACCAGCTATGACGGTGCAACTTTAAATGAAAAGGGCACGATTCCTAAGGTTAAGGGGGGGGGGGGGATTTCTAAACCTGGACCCCATGGGGAAAATCCATGTGTCAAACCTTAAACCCCTGTTTTAGTTGAGGCAGTTAATGTTAGGTAGGGGTGGGTGGCAGGCTTTCCCCCACGCACCTCCACCAGCTGGTTTGGTCACGCATGGGCTGGGAGTGGTTTCCTCACGCACCGTTTGGGATGCTGATCGTCTGTCCACTCTCTCGGATCGTGGGCTGTTCATTTTCCTCATGTAGAGCGGAGATAAAATGGATTACAATCCATTGTGTGGGGGTTCGTCCTTCCCTCTCTCACACCGATTGTCGGTCTATGGTTATGTTTTTCCTCCCATTCACGTAGAAAGTCTAACCCTGTTTTACTGTCAGACTGTGAGAGGTATCCATGGTTCTTCACTGGGAGATGGGCTATGTTCTTTCCCTGGCCTGTGAATAGGATCATTTTTCCCTTTTGTATTATCAGGCTATGTGTATGTGTATTACCCTCATGATTTTTGTGGTCTGCGTACCTGTGTTTCCCCTGTCCAAGGTTGAGAATCAAACTTCTCTCCCGTTTGGGGACTGTACAATGTTTTCGTCACCTCCTTGTTGAGCCAGGACTGTGGTTTTTTCCTTGATTTGGTGGTTTACCCTGGTTTTCCTCCATTGTTCATGACTTGTTGTGATTCCCCCCCCACGTTGTTCGTTTCTATGAGTGCAAGCTTCATTTGGGTACCGTTGAGTTGTTTTGGCCACGCTAGGGCCAAGAACAACTCTGAATCATCTTGTTCGACTTGAGTTGTGTTCACCCTTTTTTTGGGTTGTCACCCTATTATCTTATTTTGCTTCAGAGAGCTTTGAACTAATTGTTTTACTGCGGTATGCAGTGGTTGGTATTCGGATTGTTTAGAGCAGGATTAGAGGCTGGGTATGCTTGAGAAACCTAGTGTTGGGATCCACTCAGACAGAATCAGACTGCTGGCTTTCTTCTCCACAACCCTCAAAGAGTATTGGAAAGGGAAGTCAGGGCCCGAGGGACTGTGAAATAGAGAAAGGACTGATTCCTGGTGTCAGGTGTGTGGATGTCTTAGAAGTCAGGTTAGCTCTGGTGTAGGCATCCTTAGTCCTCCATTGAGGCCACCAGCTTAGCATTTAGCCTTTCCTCACTCCTTGACGGCTTGATAAACCAGCCATGTTGGCTTGGCTGTTTGGTGTAACCTTGACTATGTGTAAGCCTGCTTGACCCTTATACCTTGGGGAATCATGCCCAGCTCGGGGGTGTAAGTGTTGCTGAGAGATTGATGAGCACGCTGGCCTATGGTTGGGTGGAAAATTGCAGCAACATAGCTGGTTGCAGGACAAGTTCTTATCCGATGAGTATTCTTGACCATTTCGCCTCTGCATTTATATTTACTATTTGATGAATATGATGAACATGTGGTATGATTCAATGAATGTATGTTTGCTTCCGCTATGTATATGAAGGATTATGCATCTTAGCATGTTTTATGTTTTAATCATTTTATGTTTGAGCATTATATGCTTGTTCATGTTCATGGGGCTATTTCCCTGGAGGTTTTGATGGTTGGGTAGCGTCCTCTTCGCCGGTCGGAGGGTCGGGGACGTTATAGTATGGTATCAAAGCAAAGGTTGCAGCATGGGCCTGAATGGGCCACGAAGATGTAGTGACAAAGCTTATGTTGTAGCATTTGGGCCTCAGAGGGCCATGAGAAATAGTTAACAGAGGCAGGTTGCTTACTGCCAAAAGAAACTAGGAGAAAATGGGTGAATGATAGGAAAACTCATAAAAAAATTTCTAAGTGCCAGAATTGTCGTCCCATCGGAGAACTTAGTGTGAAGTTCCTTCGACATGGTAGAAGGTTTTGTGAAATTTTGTTCAAGTTTTAAAATTGTTGCCGCATCAGAGAAATCAGTGAGAAATTCTTCCGCTGCAGCGGAAGAGTTAGTCTGATGACCACCTGACGGAGGACAGCCAACAAAAACATTTCACAATTTTGCCAAGGTCCGTTGGTCATCGGTGAATGTTAGAGGAAGGGAGAGCCGATATGACGGCGGGAAAAAGGTGAAAGATCACTGAAAATTAGTTGTTTGAGGTGTCAAAACGTTGCTGGAAAAAACAAGATGATAGTTGGTTGAACTGCCGACAGTGGCAGTGGAGTGAAAATTTCTGAAAATTTTCAAAGGCAAGAAAATCATCAGTGATCAATGGAATTTAGTGGTTCGTGCATCCGCCGTTGCGGAAGCCTAGAGCACTAGTCTTCCGATGGGGAAAAGCTTCGACTACCGATGCCGGTCAAAATCAGTTCACCGATCAGAAAGCATTAGTAGATTGGACCACCGATCGGAAGAAGATCAAAGATGATGAGCCGTCGTTGCAGCTGCTGAATGAACTAACCTGCCAATGCTTTAGTCTTCCACTCACCAATGCTGAGGTGTTAGTGGATTATGGAGCCGATAGAGTCAGCGGAAGATAGAGAAAAATTTTCGTCGACAGAGGAAGAAATTTTCAAAAATTGTCTAAGTGTTGAGGCCATCGGTGATTGGCGACGGTTAGCTATTTGGATCGACGGAAGTTAGTGATTCGTGCGCTGCTGTTTCAGAAGAAGATCAAAGATGGGGGCCTCCATTGCAGCTGCTGATGGAACTATTTCACCGACACCTAGTTAATGCAGTTGTCGATGAATAGAAGATAGAACACCTAGTTAATGCAGTTGTCGATGAATAGAAGATGGAGCACCTAGTTAATGCAGTTGCCGATGAATAGAAGATGGAACACCTAGTTAATGTAGTTACCGATGAATAAAAGATGGAAGAGCCAATGCCGCGGAAGACAAGGAAAGAAGAAAATTCAAAATTTTTCTCTAAGGCACGAGATCATTGGCCATTGGAAGATGTTAGTTGTACTAGATGCCGATGAACATCGGAAGAAGTTAGTGGTTCATGCACCGTCGTTGAGGAAGTATAGAGCACTAATCTTCTGATGGATAGAAGATGAGGCTGTCGATGGGGTATAAGATTTGCGGCGACCGCAGTGGGAGTAACACTCGTAGTTGCAGTTGCCTAGTCAACTATCCATCCGACACCACAATGAACAACTGCTCCGACCCCTGGTGAGTGCCCCGCAAAGACCATAGTGAATCTGCTGCCCGTTGTTGCGGCCACATAAAGAACTAATCACCCAATGAGGAGTGCATCCGAGCATTGATGCCGCAACAACTAATGCTCCCAACCACCGATAGGATTATGGCTGTGGAAGGCACAGAAGGTTTGTTGGCCACCGTTGCGGAATCGTTGACAACTAGCCATCCGATGCACAGAGCATCTGACCGTCGATGCTGCAGTTAGTCGATTTTCTCACCGATGCCGAGGTGTTTAGTGAATAGTGGTTCTGAGTTTCAATAACATAACTATGGTGGCATGTAGTGCTCGGGCCGACACTGTGGAAGAGTTAGAGCTTGTGGAAACCGCTGTTGCGGACATCTAGAGGACTAAGTGTCCGATGCCACAGTAGGATATCGCTCTGACCACCGACAAAGCTGTGATCCGTGGAAATTTTAAAGGGATTGTTGGCCGCCGTTGCAGAATAATAGACCACTACGGTCCCAACATAGTGGAGGAAAATAGATGAATAGGCTACCGATGAGTGCGGATAAAACTAGAGCTTTTGGCCCCCGAAATGCTGGAAAGTTAGTGGGGAAGAGACCCCATGAGGAGAAATAAATTTTGGGTTTTGCAAAGTGGATTTTTTCTCAACAAATTCCAACTATTTTTTAGCGATTTTCAGCAGACTTCTAGTGGATTACAAGGCTGGAAAGTAAGAAAATTCCCGGTGGCTGAGGTTGACATTTCAGACTAGAATAGATTTGGTAAAAAGCATCATTTTTGAAGTGGTGTGGTTTCCACACCCGAGGTCAGAATGAAGCATGTGGATAGGCGTCGGAAAGCTTATCCGGTAGGGAACAAGGGAGAGTCACTAGAATTTGAGTATGGAGCAGCAAAGTACTAGTGATTGCTTGAAAGAGAAATGTGCTGCTTCCAATATGGACGATTATCCAGGAATTGCATGCCTAGAGGTAGCAAGGACTAAAGTCAAACCAGTTGTTTTATGGAAGAGGAGTTCCATGCAAAGATGAGAGATTTGAAAAGGGAAATTTCCTTAAACCCTGTCTTGCTAATTATGATTACAAGTTTTATACATGAAATGTATGAGGATATGCCTTGCATGCATAGGATATTACATGTTGGTAAGAATAGTGAAAATTATACATTTATAATGAGCCACTAATGATAATTATTGCATTGGTGTGGGCATTAGTGGAAAACCAACAACAACATGGACATGGCTGAATATGTTGCTGATGCTGACGAATGTGACTAGAAACCCTATGGGAAAAGGGGTAAGGCAACAAGTCCAGAATCAAAAGTTGGTGAGCAAATTCTGCAATCTCCTGTAAAGGACCAACCAAACTGGTAATGTCAAGGGTGTAAGTAGGACCCATGAAGGTAAGGGTTGATTATGACGATTGCATGGAGTGGTAAAGGTAAGAAATCTCATACCATGTGGGTATTTGAAATTTATACTACATTCATATAGAAATGTATCATGCCTGTATATGTTGTAGCCCAAAGAAAGTAAGCACTGATGATCTTGATTATAGTAATGCACCCAATATGAAGTAGTCATGGTTAGGCCATGCATGGTATGTTTGAATGCATAGTATTTCTGAATCAATGCCAGGTAGCATTGAATGGATATGCATTAAAAGATTTTATAAATCTTGTAGTTATGCATTGAATGGATGCATATGAAAAGTATGAGTAAATGTGGAGATATGCATACATAAGTATGGGTGCAAATGTTGTGATGCATTGCATGAATGCATCGAGGTAGTGCATATGATATTATGAATAATTAATGGCTAAAATGATGAATTGATGACAATTCTGGAACCATTTCAATAGCTGTTATGAATGCAGGTTAGTAAGTACATGAAGAGGGTAGTCATGATCAATTGGCTGCCGGAAATGCTCTATGGAAGGGCAAGGTGGTACAAATGATACACTTGTGAAGTAAGGAGTATCTAAACATTTCATTTAAATTGCATAAATGATGAGACTGTACCTAGTAATTTAAAGTATGATAATGATTGCGTGAAGTAAATGAGTTTTGGTAATATTGATGTGATTAACAACTAGAAGTATTTGAATTTTGTAAATTCTGAAAATGCTTCAGTGATTGTTGCAACAATGAAAAGGTTATATGCATCAAGACTTACCAAGTGTTTGGCTGATTGAAGTTCAGGTTTCAAGTAGATTGATGGAGCATGGCAATGAGAGTAAGACCATGACAAAGGCCAGAATCTACCATGGGAAAGAGCCAAACCTCATGAGAAGAGTCTCATGGCTGTGAAAATAGTTTGTATGCTAAATGAATTGTCAATTTAAATATGTAAATTTCATATTTGAGAAATTGCTGACAACTACTAATCACTATTGGCTTGCATAGAATTGTGTCAGGAGGACTCATTGTAAGTGGGTGTTCAAGTTATGCTAGTAAGCATAAAATTATAATGGGCATAGTGGTGCTGCTTGAGACCCACGAATGAGGATCACCTCATTCCTAAGAAAATCAATTTCCGTAGTAGACAAAGTTGCAAATTCACATTGAATTTAATTACTAATGTCATTGCTTGGTTATGGAACAATCAATTTGGATTGTATTATCAGATAATGATTGAATATTTGGCTACTTGATGAATGTACCAGGGGTACACATTGAAGGAAGACCATGTGTGATGGCCTGAAGGAGCCAAACTTTATGGGGAGGTTCTCCCTTATCTTGGAAATGGGTTTCGGGTGAAACTCCATTGGACATTTTGGAAATGTCTCATCTGCACTACATGTTTGGTAAGCAACATGAGTGAGATGGTATAGATTATGTTGGTAAGACATGTGTGGATATGAAAGAAAGAGTTGGGATGGAAAACCGAGGGACTGTCAACTCAGAGAAGGGAGCCCCCATTCCTCCTTAACAAAAGAATACTGCATCGGCAAATGGATAAGTGTTCTGTGACCTTAGATAAGAATATGCATGTCAAATTGTTAAATTCCATATGCAAAGCATGTTTTGATTTTATCTCCATTATGACCCATTGCTTGAGTATGAATAGGGCCTACATGGCACACACCGGAAAAGGGTGCACACTTTCCCGATGTCAGGTCATGAAAGGGTTTTTAATATTGATTACACCCTAGGAAGTGGACACATTCATGGTGTCTCAATACTTGATAGTGAATGATATGAAGCCTGATTTCAGTTTTAGAACAATAACGTTGATGAGTTGCTTATATTGCTTGTGTTGTCAGGGTAAATAGATGTATTCTGGTATTGTACACTAAATGGACAATGGCTTGGGCTCATCCTACCTTCTACTAAAGAGCATAGAGAAGGGAGTGGTTTCTTGTGTTGTATGGGGTAGTGGAATTAGAGCTCACTACTGGAAATGAAACCTAGAAATGGTCATTTAGTGTTGATGGCCTGATAAACCCAACTGAAGGTTGGCTTGACTATGTAATTATTTGATGCTGTGGAAATTGTGGAAACGTTACAGGGTTGGCTTGACTACCTGGAGTTTGATAAACCCAACTATTAGCTGGCTTGGCTGAGTATCCTAATAAACCCAATAAGTGTATTGGATTGATTGCCTACGACCTGATAAACCCAATTGTGTATTGGCTTGGTTGGACGGTCTAATAAACCCAACTGTAGGTTGGCTTGACTGTGCTTGATATATATAAAAGGATGTTGTGAAGTAGCCTACGTGCTGACCTAAAATCCAAGTCCAGAAGTGATCCCAAGGCTTGCAAAGTGAAGCAGGATCCTGTGGACCAGCAAGGAAATGCACAATACAGACAAGTATTGGATTATTTTGCAATTTCTTGCTTATGAATATACATGTGTATATGATTTGGTTATGATGTTTTAAGCTCTTGTTTAGGAGATAAAAACTGATGAGAATAAACTAAACATGTGAATTTATTCAATGTTTGAATATAGGTATCGCTGGAAGTGATGACTATGAAAGCATCCTAGGGGTGCATGTGTACATGTGACTATCCTGAAGAGCTTAGAATGAGTAGTAATGAAAAAGGTGCTAGTGAGACTGTGAAGGTCCTAGCAGCCGAGGTAAACCATGTGGGGAGGCTCCATGGTTGACAGGTCTGAAATAGACTGGAGACACTAAGTGTCATGACCAAGAGGGATTGGTCCAGCATTCACGGTGAAGTGAAAGAGGCTGAGAGCATGAAAAGCCACAACGGTGGTGTGGGTTCCAGGATGGAACAAAACAAAGAGGGGAAAAACTCTTGCTGCTCTCTCTTGCCTTTTTTATTATATATGTATATATTTATGCATTGTGAAAACACAAGATTGTTGAATGCATGTATGACTGAAATTGGAATGTGTGTATTTGTTTGAATTAAATTGTGAATGTTGGAATAGTTAATTCCCTGCCCAAGAATGGACATGAATGAGCTCATGTTCCTGTTGGGAAGGCATGAAAAATATGAATGTCTCGTGGATGATACTTGGAATGTCATGCCAATTGGGCAATTAACTAACTGATATTAATGCCTATAATATGCTTGGTCTGACAAAATTTCAATAATGCATTTCACAGGTGAGAAAGGTGAAATCCAGTGGTGCACATTGATCATGGCAGCAGACCAAAGGTTGCTAAACTTGGTTGGAAGTCTCCTTCAAGCAATTTCCAGGACCCAAGAGAATATTGGAGAGATGCTCAAGATACAGAAAAGTTCCTAGACTTGGGGTGAGTCGAAAGCTGAGAACCAGCAAGAGAAGCTCGTGGAAGCCGAGGGGCTTGGACCTGGAAGTTCAAGTAAATAATGGAACGTGGGACAGATCTAGAAAGTTTTGAATTTTGATGTGCAAATTGTATATGTATTCCTATGTATTGGAACACCAAGGACTGTGTTATTCCAAGGGGGAGGGGATTGTAATACCCCCGGTTGGGAGTGGTTTCCTCATGCACTATTTAGGATGTTGACCGTTTGTCCACTCTCTCGGATCGTGGGCTATTCATTTTCCTCATGCAGAGCTGAGATAAAATGGATTACAATCCATTGTGTGGGGGTTTGTCCTTCCCTCTCTCACATCGATTGCAGGTCTGTGGTTATGTTTTTCCTCCCATTCACGCAGAGAGTCTGACCCCGTTTTACTGTTGGACTGTGAGAGGTATCCATGTTTCTTCACTAGGAGATGGGTTATGTAATTTCCCCGGCCTATGAATAGGATCATTTTTCCCTTTTTTATTATCGACCTGTGTGTATGTGTATTACCATCACGATTTTTTTGATCTGTGTACCTGTGTTTCCCCTGTCCAAGGTTGAGAATCAAACTTCTCTCCCGTTTGGGGACTGTGCAATGTTTCCATCACCTCCTTGCTGAGCCGGGACTGTGGTTCTTTCCCTGATTTGGCGGTTTGCTGTGGCTTCCCTCCATTGTTCATGACTTGTTGTGATCCCCCCCCCCCCCACATTGTTTGTTTCTATGAGTGCAAGCTTCTTTTGGGTGCCATTGAGTTTTTTTGGCCACGCTAGGGCCAAGAACAACTCTGAATCATCTTGTTTGACTTGAGTTGTGTTCACCCTTTGTTTGGGTTGTCACCTTGTTATCTTATTTTGCTTCAGAGAGCTGTGAACTGATTGTTTTACTGTGGTATGTAGTGGTTGGTCTTCAGACTATTTAGAGCATGATTAGAGGCTAGGTATGCTTGAGAAACCTGGTGTTGGGAGCCACTTAGACAGAATCAGATTGCTAGATTTCTTCTCCACAACCCTAAAAAAGTATTGGAAAGGGAAGTCAGGGCCTGAGGGACTGCGAAATAGAGAAAGGACTGATTCCTGGTGTCAGGTGTGTGGATGTCTTAGAAGTTAGGTCAGCTCTGGTGTAGGCATCCTTAGTCCTCCATTGAGGCCACCATATTAGCATTTAGCCTTTCCTCACTCCCTGACGGCTTGATAAACCAACCATGTTGGCTTGGTTGTTTGGTGCAACCTTGGCTATGTGTAAGCCTGCTTGACCCTTATACCTTGGGGAATCATGCCCAGTTTTGGGGTGGCAGTGTTACTGAGAGATTGATGAGCGCACTAGCCTATGGTTGGGTGGAACGTTGCAGTGACATAGATGGTTGCGGGACAAGTTATTATCCGATGAGTATTCTTGACCATTTCGCCTCTGCATTTATATTTACTGTTTGATGAATATGATGAACATGTGGTATGCTTCAATGAATGTATGTTTGCTTCCACTACGTATATGAAGGATTATGCATCTTATCATGTTTTATGTTTTAAGCATTTTATGTTTGAGCATTATATGCCTCTTCATGTTCATGGGGCTATTTCCTTGGAGGTTTTGATGGTTGGGTAGCGTCCTCTTCGCCGATTGGAGGGTCGGGGATGTTACAATTCGCTAGTTTTGTTGTTAGGGAATCTGTCCTATGGTTGGGTTTTGAGGTCACCAACATAGTATGGGTTTGTAGACAGATAAACAGGATCAAAAGCATATATTAAAGAAGAAGAGATGAGGGATGTGCACCTTGTTTTGAAGGTCGATCGTAGCTTGGTATTTTTTCTCCAATGCTCATGTGCTCCCAATCTCCAACACCTGCAAAAAATAAAACAACCTTCCTCAAAGCACCTTTATTTTTTATAATATATGATATATGAACAAAAATAAAGATTGCAATTCAAATCAAATAACAATCTAGATCAATACTCAAAATAATTGAAGTATCCATTACACATTGATGGAAGGAAAAGGCATTCTTTATTGGTAGATTTTCTAGAAACATTACATATCCTATCCCTGATCAATATTATCTGAAAACCTATATGTGTGTCCTCTTGCTCCTCTCCTTAATGGAAATTCTCAAGCATGAATTTTCCTCCAAAGCCCCCCCCCCCCGCCCTCCTCTAGCCTTTCTCCTCTTTTTATAGTTGTTTGGGAGGAAGGGTTTCAGGGATAGGATAGTTAGGGAAGTTAGGGAGGTTTCCAAACCAACCCCAACTTCCCTTTGATTAGTTATATTTTTATTTTTAACAAATATTAATGAAATAAATGGGTTGTAATAAAGAAACTCACGAATGATATGCAGGTTTCCGTGAGCAAACTCATGTATTAAAAATTTGAGATCAATACATGGGTTGCTTGTGGGAAACTTGCGTATGGTATGCAGGTTCCTAAAAGGAAACTCACGTATTCAAGGTGATTCCATATGCTAAGATGGACGATGACACGTACCCATACCTGATTATCATGCAGAATTAAAAATTTCTTATGGAACCTTTGTCGTTCTTTGAATCACAGGGCATGGCCTTGAAACACTCCTCAAAATTCATGTTTTGATACCACACTATCACATCCCCTCTCATCCACCATTGATCAATTCGACGATCTACGAAGAAAGATATCAGAGGAGATCGAACGATGGATAATAATCGTGATGGAAATTGATGGTCACAATATGTTCCGCATTTGGAAACAGATTGACGACTGAGAATCAACCTGCAAGAATCAATGATGTGGAAAGCTTGAGTCTATGGAATCAAAAAATATGGAAATTTCCATCTAGCATCCTGCATGTGAAATATACCATTGTGGAAAGAAAATTGCAGAAGTAGATATATGCGAAGCTGCAACCCACATCCCGCATCCCACACCCCACACCCCACACCCTGCATGTGAAAATGAAAATTGTGGAAGGAAAAAAGCAGAAATATATATTTACAGAAGGACGTTTCTGCATCCCACATCCCGTATCCCCACAAGTTTCAGAAATAAGAGTTGTGGAAGGATGTTTATGCCAAGAAATCCATCCTATAAATAGAAGTCTTGGGCATATTTGATCGTTCAGGCCATCACCAATCCGACCATCTAAGTCCCATAACTTAATTTAAAAATGTATTGAAAGAAACATATACAGATGCATAGAATTGAAATTATACAGCAAAATCAATTCATCAACTCAACATATTAAATAGATTCATCATATTTCATGAAGAAAATACCATCTGTAAAGATTAGCACAGAGATACTTATCTTTGAAAGAAGTTGTCTTGCAACCAGCTACGTCAATGCAACATTCCACCCAACCATGGGACAGTGTGCTCATCAATCTCTAGGCAACACTGCCACCCATGAGCTAGGCATGATTCCTACAAGGAATATAGAATGCTAACAGGTTCACACATAGCCAAGAATACAACCAAAATCAGCCAAGCCAACACAGTTGGGTTTATCAGCCTGCATACAAACACGCCAATATACTGTTGGGTTTATCACACTGTAGTCAGTCAAGCCAAAATTCTCATTAAGGACCAGCCAAGCCAACTAACAGATGGGTTTATCAGGTTGCAAAGGAACTGGGAAACTTGAACTACTAAGCTATTGCGCTCAACCACTGAGCTATGGACACCTACACTAGATCAATATTGGCTCCTAAAACATATACACACCCAACACAAGGAAGCATCCCCTTCTCTGCTACACAATCCCTCGGGTTATGCATTCCCTTCCAATGTTGTTCAGGGTGTGCAAAGAGGAAAACCATCCCCTCTAGATCTATTTGTGAGGTTCCTTCGTACACTAGGTTTATCAATCTAGTTCAAATCCAATTCCACTCCATACCATTTCAAAACGAGGTAGAAATAAGCACACACTACAGACCACACTATTAATGCAACAAAACATACTTCCACTCGCTCTATGATAGAGGAGACCATTGCACAACAATGCTTAGGATGGTAACAACATGTGAACAACACAGAACAAAACATGGTTCTGCAAAAATGACCAACGCATAGCACACATGCATAGGATGAAAAATAGGGAAAGATCAGAATCAACCACAACATTTTGGGTGAAATCCAGATGATGGAGTGGGCATGCACAATGAAAAAAAAACAAAACCAAGAAACTGAAAGGGCGAAGGATGGATGATCCAAATGTCTCTTCATTCCCCGCAATGTGAGGGAATATGAAAACGTGAGAGCATGAGGGGAAAATGGGCATACATTTTTTGGCTGTTTCCTTTTGACACATGGATTTTCCCCAAATAGATCAAGGTTAAACATTCCCCCTGCCTATTCCTTCTGAAATCATGCCCCCATCTCTTTAACGTTGCAATGCATAGCTAGTTGTGGTATTTTTATTAGTTTGCATTTTACATGATATTCACAAATATATATACTATTCTTGACTTAGTACCATAAACCGTAAGCATCAACCCTGATCACCTATACAAAAAACATCAATCAATGGCAGGGCCTTGGCCTTGAGCTCCTTGCCATGATTCCATACAATATTTTCACCATGTACAATCAAAATACCATGGGGTCAAAACCAGGGTGTTACATTCCCCTCCCCCTTCAATAGCATTGTCCTTAGTGCTTTACAATAATTTAACAATTGCTACACTGGCACCACCCTCAATGCTCTACAAATTTGAATGAAAAAGGATGTGCCAATTGCATGGCATCCTCCAATTCCCACGTAGCCTCTTAAGGACTGCAGAGCCTCCTCTGCACCTTTATCTGTTTAATGGCATGATCTGGAACTCTTCCAAGTCCTTGCTTGCATGCATCAACACACACCACAGGATCTTTTTCTGGTCCTGGAGAATCCTTCTCCTCATCTTGGAACATTTCCAGTGTCTTTGGAAACCAACAATACCTATGCTCAAGTCCCAAGCAATGATTCAATTCCCATGTCATTATTCACAAGATTTTCCAAAATCATAGATGAATCACATGCATATCTATATTGACATAATATCAACAAAAAGTTTTCAAGTGAACCAAATACTCATCTGCATAAGTAGCTTCTTTTGGTTCCACAAGTATTCGACTTGGCTTTATACAACCATTGCAATCACAAACCTAGCCCCACCCCACACCTGGGTGTGCATAAAAGGGTAGCCACATTTACACAAGCCTCGGATCACTTGAAAATACCTCTCAACCGAGGTCGGATAGCTCTGTTTTTGAGCCCAAAACCTCTATGGGTGCTTCAATAGTAGTTTTGTTCAAGAGCCTGCACCTCCTCTAGTTTCTTATCAAGCTTAGGTGCTTCCTTTCTGAACACCACAATGAATTTAATTCATATGTGAGATTCATTCCTATAGGATTCAATCTATAAAAAGATTTTCAAAACCATGGCTGCATCATATGCTCATGTGTATTTAAAGAAATTCAATAACAACAAAAGTTTGATAAGTAAACCAAATGCTTCTATGTATAACATCTCTTAGCCGAGATCCAATCAGCCCCGCTTCAGAGCCTAACACCTCTCTAGGCTCTCAATAACATCTCTAGATTAAGGTCCGAACACCTTGTCCAAGTGCGTACTAATGCTCAGGCGCTTACCTTCCAGACGTCATAATACCTAGGGGTTATTCTCTTCGCGGAGCCCCTACTCTCGTGACAGTCTCCTTATAGTGTGAATGTGTGTGGAAAGAAGTCTAACTGGATGTATTACACCATGGGCATCCATAGTGATGCATACCGATGTGTAGCTGGGAGGGGGGGAAGAATCTATGTACCCAAGTACATCCTTTCAGAGGATCCATGTATTCCTTATTCATGTTCTCATCATCTCACCTACATTACATATAGACATGCAGTTTTCATCAGATGCCATTATAATTTTTCAATCATAGGTTTCCAAACCTATTCCAAACACATCCCTTCAAGAAGCTATGTACACCCTGTACATTCCTCCTAGGAGCCATGTACATCCAGTACATATTTTCATCATCTCACATGCGCTGCATTTTACATGAGATGTCATCATAAAATTTTACTCATGGTTTCTCAAATCTATTTCATGCATACATGATTTCCCAAGTATCAAACGATCAATAACATTGATATGCAAAAATAAAAATCTGAGTTCACAATCCTGCTTCTTACAAAAAATCTGATTTTTTTCACAACCATGAGGCCATCCTCATGTTGTTTGTCTTCTGCAAGTGGGGAGTACTCATCCCTTACTTACACATGCTGCCCAAAACCTGGACATCCACATACAACATGTCATCCTGGCACAATTTTTAATCAACCAAACAATCATAGTTAGTCAACAGAAACCTTCAAACATTAAGCAATGCAAAACAAGCATATTCATTGTTAGCATGATTCAAAACCATCACAGGAGATCACAGTCTCCCATAATCAACAAAAAACTGGCAATCTGAAGTTCAAAATATGTTCTCAATCATGAGATCCTTCTCATGGCATGTGGCAGCTTCCTTCCTAGGTTTCATTGGGCACAACCATGCTGCTATGCTCAGGGCATCCTACCTGAGTCTTCAGGAAGTCCTCATATGCATACCCATATGCAGATGAGCCACTTCCTCATGGAACTAGAAGTTCACATGCAAGCTTTGTCAGCCTATACATAGGATTCACTTTACCTACAGAATCTTCTTTAGTGATCTTCCCTCAATACCTTGCAAGTCCCACAAAAGATCTTATTTCTGTCAACTTTCTTGGAGTAGGTCAACTCATCATGGCCTCAATATGTTTAGGGTCTCCAAATATTATTTTATCTGAGATAAGGTGACCCAAATAACGAATTCTATCCTCATAGAAGTCACATTTGCTCAAACCTGCATACAACTTATGCTTCCTGAGCAATTTCAAAGTCATCCTCAAATGTTCCACATGTTCTTCCTCATTCTTAGAATAAATAAAAATTCCATCAAGGAAACAAGAACAAACCTATCAGATACTTATTGAAACATTATTCATGAGGCACATGAACATGGCTGGTACATTTGTGAAACCAAATGATACCACTACAACATCATAAGATCCATACCTTTCTCTAAAGGTTTTCTTATGAACATTTTCATCCTTGATCCTTACCTGCTGGTAACCAGACCTTAAGTCAATATTGGAAAACACCTTTGATCTTCTCATTTGATCAAATAGGTCATCAATCCTAGGCAAAGGATACTTATTCTTCACAGTGACTTTGTTCAACGGTCTGAAATCAATACACATCTTATGTGTACCATCTTTCTTTTTCACAATTAGGAATGGTGCTCCCCAAGGAGACACACTTTTCTTGACATACCTCTTTTCCAACAACTCTTGTAGCTTCATCTTCAGCTCTATAATTTCTAGTGTACTTACCCTATAGGGTGTCTTGGACATTGGTGCTTTACTTGGCACAAGTTCAATTGTAAAATCGATATCACTCTTTGGAGGAAGCCCTAGAATCTCATCAGGAAAATCATTCTTGAATTCCTGCAACACATGAAGATCCTCCAACCTAGGATCTTCATTCTCTGCTGCCTCCAAAACATGAGTTGCATATACTCTGTAAATTTTCCCATACAACTTCTTTAGCTGCATTGTTGAAGACTTCCTTCCAGAGATCACTTTTGGAATGCTTTTCACAATCCTTAGGTTGCCTTCTTCATCCAAGTACTCAAAAGTCCTGTTGTAACAATAAAACTTTACCCTGTGAGATTCTAACCAATCCATTACAATAGGAACATCATAGGAACCAAGTGATAGAACATTTATATCTGCACAAGTGACTAACCCATCAATGACCAATGGACATTTCCTTACCACCTCACTGGATTTCTTCTTAGTTCCAGTGGCTAGTTAGACTAACCATGATCTTCTATGATTTGACTTCTTCAAAGTGCACATATCAACAAATACAGGGGTAATATAGTTGTGAGTCGATCCAGGGTCAATCAAAATAGAAACAGTCTGTTCAACAATCTCACCCTCAACTTCCACCATAGTTGAGTTATGACCTACCTGGTGGTCTTCTAACAATGTACAATTTTTAGGAATGATCCATGATTCCTGAATCACAGTTCAACTTATTATGTGCTTGGGACTTGATCTTCACTCCCACACTCAAGTGGACAATTCCTGTACAGATGGGGTCCTTCACATCCCCAACATTTGAGTGGTTTCTTGGGATTTTCCCACATCACTCTGGCTGGCTCAATCTCAGCTTGTGATGGCTGCCTTTGCTACTTCAGGAGGTGAGAAGGTTTAAAACCTTTCTTCCTTGGGTTAAGCTTTTCATTCTTCTCATGAGAATTTATCCTACTTCCTTCCATATCTATTAACTGATGCCCATATTTTATCTTCCTTTTGGAAATCTGCCAAACTCTGTAGCATGGAGGTAGGCAACTGGTTTTGCTCTACCAGAGCCTTGACCATCCTCTTATTTTCTTCTTGGTGTTGATCTTCTTTAACCTTCTTGGTCGAACCAATACCAACGTTTCAATCTGCAACTCTACAAAATATGTTAACAACAACATCTATTAGACAATCTCATAAGTGAAAAGAAATTACTTACCAATCACTTCTTGCAGGCATGATTGGTCAAGATCATTGTAAAATTCAGATCACGGTCACGGTGCACTTTGTTGGGTTGGATAATTTTAGCAATTCTTCTAAATAGCACTCTTTCTCGCTGTAGTTTTCTTTCTGCAACCAATTTCCTTAGCGCATTTATATCAATGCTGCAACCATCAGCTCTGTCAAATCATAACCTAGGTGTTCTTTTCCATTTTTAGCTGTTCAACTTGGCCCATTTAGGCCCTAGTGCTACAACTAGCAGCTTTGTTAAACCACAATTTGGGTGTTCTTCTCTCTTTTAACTGATCGTTCTGGCCCATCTAGGCCCAATGCTGCAACCAGCAACTTTGATACCACTTTGTCACATACCCATACCCCGATTATCATGCGGAATCAAAAATTTCTTATGGAACCTTTTTTGTTGTTTGAATCACAGGACATGGCTGTGAAACACTCCTCAAAATTCATGTTTGAATACCACACTGTCACGTCCCCACCCATCCACCATTGATCAATTCGACAATCTATGAAGAAAGATCTCACAGGAGATCGAACGACAGAGAAGAATCATGATGGAAACCGATGGTCACAATCAATTTTGCATATTGGAACAAGTTGATGATTGAGAATCAACCCATAAGAATCAACAGTGCAGAAAGCTTGAGTCTGCGGAATCAAGAAATATGGAAATTTCCATCCTGCATCCGCATCTCGCATGCGGAATAGAACACTATGGAAAGAAAAGTTGCGGAAGTAGATATCTGCGGGTGAGTTGGGACTGAGCATCTTCCGATCTAACCACAAAAAAAAGAGGCCCGATCCAAAGAGAAAACCAACAGCGTTAAGGACCAATTGCAGCCAAAAATCATTTTTTCTTCGTTAAGACAAGATTTTCATGTTCTATGGGTATTAAAACAGACAAACACGACTCAAACTAAACTGAACAAGGCAAACAAAATAGCGGGCATTCAACTTCAAGATAAAACGAACAGATATGCTCAAGGGTGTCAAGCCTTTAACAATCAACCCAGCAAAAATGATGAGGAGGGGTCCCAGAGTTTAAGTGAAAAATAAAATCGGGGAGAAAAAGTTGCGGCAGCAACAACTGATGATTTCCTGGTGAACCTAGATCTCTGGGTGATTTCTTTCTTGAATGGCAGACTGTTCCACAACAAATGTATCCATTGAACTCTTCCAGCTATACAGATTTCTCAATAACAGAAGTGTGTACCTTGATCATTGATATTAGTCCAATTCGGGCGATGAAAATCAAGATTTTCAAGTCTGGATAACTCTGCTGAGGCCAAAATATGAGTTCATTATTAATTTTGTTTTCAGGTAGCTGACGACATTGGACACCACAGGATTGTAGCAGGTGATGAACAGAAACGTTCATTTGTTCCTCACTCCCATGCCATTTTAGCAGCTTTTGTGCTTTTTTTTTGAATTTTTTGTCCCCTTTTAATGCGAGTCTTCATGCGTGCCTTTCTTACTGAATTTTAATTCAGGATCCTCTATCCCATAGTGCCCTTTTGTGTGAGTGATGTGCTTAAAGTTTCAGCTCACGGACGGAGAGGATCATTGGCAAATTAGGACTTTATGATCTAGATTTAGCTTTGAAGCATGATGTTTTCATAGGAATTTCGACTCTTATCTGCCTTCTGGCATTTATTTCCTGGCATGGGATCATTTATATTTAACACTCTGTTCATCTTGCTCTTCTCCGTGGGTCCCCTGTCATCGCCCCTTAGACTTTTAAGTGTAAAGTGTACGGAGCCTCAACATAGTATTCTAGACTTTTGAATCTGGTTAATCTTACAGGGGTTTAAGAAGGACCTCAATGCACACAAAGATTTCGAGAAACTATTAGGTGGAAGGAATTCACATGGTAACCCACAGTCTGACTATTCAAAAATGTTTACCATTTCCAGAAATTTGGCGTTCCCCACATAACCATGAGTTAACCACCTTTATTGAAACCAAAGACTCAAATTAAACCAAAAAAAAGCATAACTCAAAAACAGCTTATTTATGTACAAGTCAAAAAGCTCAAAAACAACTTAAGAAAAATAAGTTTTGAGAACCAAACCATTAACTGGCAGGTTCTCCTCCCATCCCTGTAAATCTTGTAACATATAAGTAGCAGGGCCAAGTTTTGCGGTGATTTGAAACGGACCTACCCATAACTGTTGGAACTTAGTGTGCTTTCCTTTCTCATCATGGGGATGATCCCATTTGAGAACAAGGTCTCCCACTTCCAAGTCCTTTTTTCCAGCTTTAAGTTTGTCAAACCATCTTTTCACTACCTCCTGCTGCTGTTGGAAACGTTCTCTAGCCTTGGATCTGGCCTCCTCTGCTTTCAGAAGATTGTATATTCTTATTTGGAGAACCTCATCATCCGACCCCCTAGACTCCTAAGCTAGTATGGAAGATGGGAGCATGATGTTGGGGGGCAATATGGCTTCCTTACCGTATACAAGGGTAAAGGGTGACACTCCTATTGCAGACTTGGGGGTGACTCTGTCAGCCCACAGGGCATTGGGTAAGGCTGAGTGCCAACTTCGCTGGTTTTCTATGACGGTCTTCTTCAGGATTCTAATGAGGTTTTTATTGGAGGATTCAGCCAGGCCATTCCCTTGCAGATAATAGTTAGCAGAATAGTGTAATTTTATCCCTTTCTCATGAGCAAATGCAGTAATTTTAATGGACGAAAAGTACTTAGCATTATCAAAAACTAACGAACTTGGAACCCCAAACCTGGTCATAATATGGTCTTGTAGAAAACTGATGACTTCGTCTTTGTTTATCTTGCACAATGGGATAGCTTCGACCTAGCGAGTGAAATAATCAGTTGCAGTAAGAATATACTTGTGTAGCAGGGAGGAATTTGGCTTTATTTCTCCAATGATGTCTATTCCCCATTACTCGAAAGGCTCTGTGATCATTACAGGCTTTAGAGGTGCTGCTGCTCTAGGTTGTCTTCCACCACATCTTTGGCAAGTATCACATTTTCTGACGTGCGCATGTGCATCCCTGAAGAGTGTTGGCTAATAGTAACCGGCCCTAAGGATTTTATGGGTTGTAGTGTCCCCTGAATAATGTCCGCTGGCCGGACCATCATGAAATTCAGACATTACTTTCTCAGCGTCTTCTCTTTCCAAGCATCTTAAGAGAACTCCATCATAGTTTTTTCTGAATAATACGCCTTCCACAATTTGGTAGGAAGCTGATTTCAGATGCAGAGCTCTTCTTTGTTTAGAGCTCCAATGTTCTGGCGATACTCCTGACTGCAAGTAGTACACAAGATCTCTGTACCAAGACTTGGGAGCTGTGAATAAAGGAAAAACATCCATCACATGCAACTCAGCTTCATCTTCCCATGCTTGTTCTTCGCTGTCTCTACTTCCAGTCATCAACTTGCATAACCCTTGCCCTTTCACTATAGTGGTCGGCTTGAACTCAAGGTCATACTCTTGAAGGGCTGTCACCCAGTTGCCCCTTCTTTCCCCTAATTCTTTTTGGATGAGCATGGACCTTACAACTGGATAAGGGAGTATTACCTTAGTTCGATTCTTGAGTATATAGGGCCTGAATTGCTTTATTGCCTTAAATACTGCGTATGCCTGCTTATCAATGGCTGGGTAATTTAATTCAGCCCCCTGCAGCCCAGTACTCATAAAAGAAATTGGGAATTCATCACCCCCATCTTCCTTTTGCGTAAGTATGGCTGCCAATGAATCATCGGATGCGAATGTATACATAATAAAGTCCTTGTCAAAGTTTGGACTTCTCAGAGAGGGTGCATGTGCGACAACAGTCTTGATTTTACTGAAAGCATTCTTTTCCGTTTCATTCCACTTAAACTGTGTATTTTGCTTAACCATCTATTATAATGGTTTAACAGTCTGGGCAAAATCTGGCACAAACCTACGCACGAAATTTATCGTTCCCATGAAGGATTGCATCCCCTTTTTATTATGAGGCATAGGGATTTGTTCAATAGCCTTAATTCTTTCTGGATCTATGGATATACCCCTCTTCGAAACTATATGCCCCAGTAACTTGCCTTCAGTGACCGCGAACACGCACTTCTTAGGATTGAGGGAAATACCATATTTCCTGTAGCGTTCAAAAATTTGCTTTAGGTGGAACGCGTGCTCCCCTCTTTTCTTCGAAAATATTGTGATGTCATCAAGGTATACCACCACACTTCGCCCCATTAGTCCGCAAAAAGCTATGTCCATCGCTCTCTGAAATGTCGCGCCGGCATTAATCAGTCCAAAGGGCATTCTTCTATATGCAAAAGTTCCCCACTTAGTTCTGAATGTCGTCTTCAATCTATCTTCTTTGGATACCAACACTTGGTTATAGCCAGAGAAACCATCTAATAATGAAAACATTTCGGAACCAAAAACCATCCGAAGCAATTGCTCCATGGGAGGTACCGGGTAGTTGTCTTTATCCGAGGCACGGTTTAAGTTTCTGAAGTCCACGCACACTCTGATTTCTCCCGACTTTTTCCTGACAGGCACCAGGTTTGACACCCATTCAGAATGCCTGACTTTAAAGATAATCCTAGAGTCCAGCAATTTCTTCACCTCGCTTTGAATCAGCGGCTCCAGCTTGGGGTGCATTTTCCTTAACGACTGTTGATATGGCTTAACGCCAGCTTTAATAGGAATGATATGCTTAATAATACCGGTGTCGTATTTTTTCAAATATGCATATGTCCATGCAAAGACATCTTTGTACTGCTTAAAAAGACTGAGGAACTTGCTCTTTCCGCGTGTGAGCAAATTTTGCCGAGGTTCACGAACTTGGGATCCGTTTCAGTTCCTAAGTTTATTAGCTCGAACTGCAGAGTTGAGCTGTTGTATTCACATTAGAGGGTCTTCTAAATTTCTCATTTAAGTCAAACATTTTCTCTAACGTCCTGACTCCATTGGGAATGAAATTGTCATATTTCATTTCAGCCCGATGTTCCTCATCGTCTATAATAGCCCCTTTAAAGACTTCATCGTTTGTCAAGCATTCAATTATCTGCTGATCATCGTCAAATACTCGCAGGTTGGTGATCATGTCAGGTACTAAAGGCCTGAAAAGTAATTCAATAGAGCATTTGTTATTAGTAGGAACTAGCCTGGCAGCGGATGTAGCTAAAATATCAGCAGCTGCATTTTTTATCCTTGGGATTGAAATAATGTTAAATGCATGAAATTGTCTAAGCAAATACCATACCTCGTTTTGGTAAGCTTTCAAGTGAGGGGAGACACAATGTATTTGGTTTCTTATTTGTTTCACAACTATTTCTGAGTCCCCAAAAACTTTTAAATTACTAACCTCTAGCTTGATTGCTTTCTTGAGTCCCTGCAATAATGCTTCATATTCGGCTGTATTGTTAGTACACTCAAACTCTAATCTACAAGAAAGGAAGTGTTTAATTTTTTGTGGATCAATAAGAATGCAGCCGGCCCTTGACCCTTCTAACGTCTTTGAGCCATCAAAGTATAAAGTCCAAAAAACATTATCTACTGAAAATGAATTTACTCCTACGGCTAAATCTACTATTTTACAGTCAAGCTCATCAGCCTGAGAAAAATGAAGGAGATCAGGCTGTGTGTCAGATGTATTGCTAGCCTCTTCCGCTTGATAATTCCCTGGTTCTAGCTCAAGAAAGTAGTTTCCCAATACCGATTCAACTGGTACATTCTTCTCATCCAATTGAGTGATGTTATACTTCATGTAAGGTTCTCTCAAAAATTTGATCTAATTGGGACTTCCTTTGTATGGAAACCAGAGATGTGACCAATCTAAGGTGAAGTACCCATTTAGTTTTGCTGACCAATCCCTGCTCAGGACCAGGCTGTACGCATCTGGTATATCAGCCACTACAATGTTAATTACTTGGCATACTCTGTCATCGGATGCTAGGCGTATTAGGACATCTTCCATCTCACCAATTACCTTAACGTCTGTCCTATCTAATTGCACCACCTTCCACGTGGTTGGCTTAGGCTGCCCATTTATTTTCTTGCATACCGATATAGGCATGACATTAATTGACGCCCCTGAATCTACTAGACAATTGTGCACGTTATGATTAAAAACTTCAAATGTCAGGAGGAAAGGTGGATGTTTATTTTTGGACATACCTCCAGTACTAGCTTCTCCGATCTCTTCCTCATCCCGAGGTTGATTTTCAGTGGGCAGCTTCTCTTCAGATGTTTCAAGTGCTTTTAACAACTTTTCTTTCTGTTGAGGTACCTTGCACATTTCAAACAGTGGGATGTTTGCCTTTATCTTCTTCAAATCTTCGACAATGTCATATTCAATTTGTGGTCTAGTGGGCTGAGATTTATCAGCATTCACATTTTCTTCATTTGGCTTAGGCAACGTTCTGTTCTGTTTAGGATCCTGGCTAGTAATAGTGAATTCCGGTATCTGATCAGCCAGGGTCTTGTCTTGAAACTTCTTCCCGACATTTCTTTGCAGCCTTCTGATCTTCGGGAGTAATAAACTGTCACTGCTAACTATCCCTTTACTTCTAGTTGTCATGTTAGCTTCCCTGACCTCCCTGCATTCTTGCGTATTCTCCTCTTCTGCGTCGAGTACGGAGATAGTACTCCATAATGCCATAGCCTCCTCTTCCTGTTCTTTTGTAGAAGTGAATGCAGCATTTTCTTTCCTTTCATCATCATCTTCTTCTGTTAATCTTGAATCCAACATCTGATTCATGACCAATGTCATCGAATTTATCCATTGCGGACATTTTCTTTCTAAATGAGGTTGTTGATGAAAAGTACAAAAATTTTCCATTCCTATGTCTGTCAGATTCATGGATGCATTCTTCTGAGGAGGGGTTTGGGATTGATTGCTGCCCTCCCTTTTCTTATAATATGGCCTGTAGAATTTTTGTGCTTCTTTTTCTTTCTCTAAGTCTATGATCTTGTTAGATAGCTTTTGCATCATTTTGGCCATACCTTCATAATCTGGTGCTTTCTCCTCTTTGGGCTTAGTAAACAGCAAGGTTTTTCTTTTCTCCCCTGACTGTTCAGGATAATCTTCAATGCTCTCCCTTTCTGCTTCCACCACTTCTGCCTCTTCATAAGTCTCCGTCAAAGTAGGCTTGGCCCTACCCTTTGCAAACATGGCCAAATCAGGACCCAGAGCTGATATATAATACTCAATTAGGACCTTATCTGAGGGTTTGTCGACATCAGAAAAATTCTTTAGATATGCTGTAAACCTTTGTGTGAAACTGTGTACTTTTTCTTTCTTTTCCTTTTTCAAAGCACAGAGTCCCTTCATAAGGGCATCGTGAGTCTTTTGGAATGCATTCTTACTTCTGAACATTCTTTCGAAGGTATCCCAATCTGGGATAGAGTTGGCAGGCAATCCAAAATACCAAGAAGCTGCAGCTCCTTTGAGGGTGTGTGGGAAAAGTCTACAAACCACATCTTCATGCTCCCCCGCCCTTAGTCCTTCGATAGCCAGGTAGAAACTCTGCAAGTGGTCATCTACCAATATCTTCTCATTGGGATCAAACTTAGGCAATAACTTTTCGAAGGCTTGAGGGAGGTAGTGCAAAGGCGGGGTCAGATTCAGAGGTGATCTGGCTTTCCAAGCAGGTGGCAGGTTCGGAGGATTGGGGGGCTGGTTGGCGTTAACTCCTGCCATGAGTTGAGGTGGAGAGCGCGGAGGTGAACCAACCGGGGTGTGAACAGGAGAAATGTACGGGGTCTTTGGGCCTTCTTGGTTCAAAGGTAGCTCAACTTCTTGTAAGGAAGTCTCTACAATTTATTCCCAGTCTCTGACAAACACTGAATCCTCTATTATAGGACGGTCTTTCTTCTTGTATTCTCTTCTAGGCAACTCGTGGATGATTGGTAATCCTCCAATCCTTTTAACGTATGCCTTGGTGTGTCTTCTCAAGTCGTTCACAATTTCGTTACGAATAGGGTATAGATGTTCTCTTATCTCTTCTTCCAGAATTGGATTATGTGGTCCACTACTTTCAGAACTGTAACCAGTGGAATAATCTCGGGAAAACGGGTTTCCCCGGCCAGCCATACACTGGCGGCCCTCCTTCTAGCGCAAAAAATATTGAGGCCTGAGAATTCACAGGCGGCAACAGTAAGGGATTCTCCCCAATCAGCGTTCCCAACTAGCCTGTTGACTGTTTGGTATAGGGAATCCGTCCGGTTCGCAGTCCGGCTACCGTGGGTCAAGTAACAAAAACAAAGCTTTACTGGTTGCGGCCCGGTCCACCGAGTTTTTGTATTTTAACTTAAGAGATGAAATGCAAGTGCCTAACTAAGTGCAAGGTGATTAGAATGCGAGGGGCAGTCACAATGTGATGTGCAGGTTCTTACCTCTCGTCTTAGACCCGCAGGCAACCAAATCACATACAATAAGAAAAACAAACAAACTATCTAATCTATCCCTAGGGAGCGAGTCATCAATTTAAGTGAGTAATTCATTTTGCACATGCAGCATGAAGGGTTACAGTTAGCTGATACTCCTTTCAAACACATGAGCAATCACAAATATTTAACAACCAGATAGCCAATTGCTGTATGAAAACCAATATTACTCACACGGAAAGATCCTGAAAATACCAAAGAACATTTAATAAGAACATAGGTTCAGGAAATTAAACATTCTCACAGTAAATGAAATGCTGCTGAAAACGAAATAGTTCCTCTTCAACATCATTCATTGAATCGCATTGATACATTCCATTTCACTTTCTCCAACCAGGTAGAATTGCAGTTTCCTTTGCAAAACGAAGTAGTTCCTCTTACAAGCAAACATTTACAAATTTTTTCCAGGGGAAAAAGCCCCGTTTCAGTCCTACTTCCAAATATTTAAACTACAACTGCTGTCCCCTGGGCTGCCCCCCAGCGTGTGACGATTCATCTTCTTCTTTGACCGTTGCGTTTTCCCAATCATTTTCATAGGCGTTTATCTTCTGAACAGTAACTGATGAATCTTCCTCGTCGGTGACTCTGTCATTCGTTTGTTTTGTCCTTTTCCTCGCTCCAGATTGCTTCAGCAATCTATGGGATTCTTCCTGCAGACAACTTTGGTGCATTATCCATTGAACTGAGATATTAGGCATTGAAAATTTCTAACCAGAATGATAAATCCACAAGGAGCTAGCCTGGTTCATCTGGGCGAGAACTCGTGTGAGCTTGGGACGACAAAATATATCGGCGATCGAACGGTACTTGGATCGGACGGGATGAGACTTCTGCATCAGATGGGACAAGGCTTCAGGAGCCGCAACGACGGAGGAGCATCAGAACCGGGTAAGAGAAAACATGGGCGACAAAGGTAATCAGACGCCGGGGAGGAGTGTATCGGAGGCTAGATTGCTTTGCCACCCGCAACGGAAGAGGGGGCAAAGGCTGAAGAGAGGCGATGAGGGCTGAAGAAGAAAAAGCTCGGGCGTCGGGAGGAACTCCAATCGGGGGCTAAGAGGATCTCCCCAGCCGCAACGGCGGATGGTGCAAAGGCTGAGCGACGTGGGAGGGAGAAAAGAGCTTAATTCGGATGTCAGATGACACCCGCGTCGGAAGCTGACTTCATCCTCCCGGCCGCAACGGCGGGCAAGTAGAAACTTAGGAGCAATCGATTTAAACAAATGAATCAGGCGTCGGATGAAACTCCAATCGGGCGGAAAGTTTGATCCAGGAGCCACAACGGCGGGTGATTTGGGACTTAGAATATTCCGATCTAACCACACAAAAAAGAGGCCCGATCTAAAGAGAAAACCAACAGCGTTAAGGATCAATTGCAGCCAAAAATCATTTTTTCTTCGTTAAGGAAAGATTTTCATGTTCTATGGGTATTAAAACAGAAAAACACGACTCAAACTAAACTAAACGAGGCAGACAAAATAGTGGTCATTCAACTTCAAGATAAAACGAACAGATATGCTCGAGGGTGTCAAGCCTTTAACAATCAACCCAGCAAAAATGATGAGGAGGGGTCCCAGAGTTTAAGTGAAAAATAAAATCGGGGAGAAAAAGTTGCGGCAGCAACAAGGAGGTATGGAAGGTGGCTACTGAAATTCATCTAAAGGGTTCAAAAGAAACCACAGTTGAACAAAGGAAGACGCTAGAGCAAGTGGTGTCAAGAGGATGAGTAAAAGTGAATTTGACAGAGAGGTTACTGAGCTGAAGAAGGGGCTTAGTAAGGTGACCAAATTGTTGTATGAGGAAGCTACAGAAGGTCAATGTTATGGATGGAAGTTGAAGAGGAGGGTGCAATGGACTATAAAGAGGTTATGTTCCAGGAATCTTAAGCAAAAACTTAGTGTTTGGGTGAAGAAAGAGGAAAGACTCAGGGCAGCTAAGCATGAGGAAGAAGTTCATGTGATGTGTGAACCTGAGCAAGGTGTGTGCCTTGAAGAAGAGAAGGAGGATGCTGATACACAGTTTGCTGACAAGCTCATGTACCAAGAAAATAGTTCATATGAGTATACAGAAGAAAATGAGGATGTTGATGTGAGATCTTTTGAAGATCTTAAAGACTGTTTTGTAGAAAAAATCAGCATGGAAGAATGGAAGAGAAGGTGTTGATTGAAGCTGAAGTGCCTTATGTTTTTCAAACTGGCCATATGTGTTTAATTGTAGGTTGAACAGTTGGCATAGAGGGAAAATTGCTTAATATTGTCCAACGGTTTGAAGAAGATGAAGATGATGGTAAACCTATGGACATATGGAATGTCTATGTTTTACATATCTATTTGTTGATTTTATTATAGGTATTATGCAAGTTGATGGCTAGAATGGTGGATGAGGAAGCATAGTTGCTTGGTGACAATCAAATTTCCTTTCATTGGCTGAAGGAAAATATAGAGGGAGAAGTTGTCTTGATGGACAATATTGCAGCTCAAGACTGGGATGGAGATGATTAGGGAAGTAGCAGCATTGAACCTGTTGTACAACAGATGGAGAAAGATTTGGAAGTTCATTATACTTCTAAGAAAATGAACGTTGCAGTGGAGAAGGGAATCCAGACATAAAAATTTCAGCAAAGAAGCAAATTGGATGAGGAGATAGATGAGTTATGGCATCTCATATAGAGATGTAAGAGGAACAATGATGGTGAGGTTCAGATAGTCATTTGGATGAATGTGGAGGACTATGAAGATCATTACAGAGTTGATGATTACTAGCAGTTACAAAGCAAAGTTTGGGATCTAGGAAAACAAAAGCTGAAGACACATGACTAGGTGGTCATGATTTTTTTTTGTACTTTGGGAGTATGATGGAGGAGCATTAACTCTCAAGGCCAACTACTAAATTTCTTATCAGACCCTAAGGTGTTGACATTTTCCCAAGGAGGGGTTTATTGTAAAACCATTGTAAATCTAATGTAAAGAGTTTATTTCTAGAGAATAGACATAGGCATATTTTGGTTTTGTTGTTTTGCTGAGTCATAGGTTGTTGGCACCGGTAGGAGTGATTATGGATCATGACTCCCTGCATGGAGATCAAACCCTAGGTTGTTTGTTTGTGATAGAGACATTTTTCATCATGCTCTGTTTTGTTAGTATTAGGTAACAGTTTAGGTTAAATAGATAGATTAGAGAAATAGAGGGGGTTTTGTTCTTCAGTTTTGTTCTTCTGGGTTAGAATCCCATTTGTAGAGAGACGGACAGACTTGCGTCTGGTTCTGCTTGTAAATATTTTGAGAAGAGGGAGGAAGGTGAGTCGATTGGTGTTTGTGTGTGTTTTATTAATAGGAATAGGAGCTTTGTGTTTGTAGTGTTGGCCTTTATGCATTCACTGTTTGAACTATGTGTCTGGGCGGAGCCGACTTCGACAATTTTCTGAACATCTGTGTATTTCTATAAACTCGTTGATTCACACATGAAATTATTGCTTGAATGGCTAGAATAGTTTGTAGATGCATGCATAGGAGGGTTAGGATAATTACTCTTCAATTTTGCAGGTTATATTGATAGATTAAATTATTAATCGGTGCAGTGCACAATTTTTCTGCCTTAACCATTTTATTGCAGAGAACGAACGGTGGAGATCGAGTCTGCAGACGGAGATCTGACGGCCCAGGAGAGATCCCCAATGGAATTTGTGAAGGTGATAACGGATCTACAAAGATCTGTGAGATCTGCACCAAATCCTAGATCGACGGTCATGGGGAAGGCCGCAAAGATCTGACGGTGGAAAACAATTGTGGAGAAAAATTTTTGGGAGGAGAGTTGCGGGGGACAAATTTGGAAAGTTGTCTGCACATCCCACATCTCGCATCCTACAAGCCACTTGTGGAAATCCTATTGCAGAAAGGCGGTTGCAGAAATAGTGCTACGAGAGAGCTTGTTGCGGAAAGGCGGTTGCGAAAACAATGCTGCGGGAAGGCCTATTACGGAAAGGCAGTTGTGGAAAGCCTTGTTGTAGAAGCCGAATTGCGGGGAGGAAATTTAGCACAGAATTTGGCCAAGGGATAAATTTGGTAGTCCTGCTAATTGTAGGAGGAACCAGATACTGGAGGTGCTGGTAAGGTTGGCTATGGTTGACCCTGCTTGCACCATTTTTGGTATCAAAGCAGGTGCAGAAAAAAAAAAATTGCACACTATGGAGAGGAATCTTGCAATATTAATTTACAATTTGAGTTCAGAATGTTGATTTCTGAATAGAGGAATGAAAAGGAGATTGTGGTATGGGAACCCTCACTGCAGAGTGCTGTAGGAATTGAATGCAAATAGCAAGACTATAGAGAGCATAGGAAGTGCTCAAAGGTTCTATGTGAAAATCAGAGAAATGCCAATAGGTTAGGTAGGAGGAATCTTGATGAGGTGTTGAGAGGGTAGGCTTGTTTGCAGTTCATCATGAGTGTGGGAAAGCTCATGGAGGAGGTATGGAAGGTGGCTATTGAAAATCATTTAAAGGGTTCAAAAGGAAACCATAGTAGAACAAAGGAAGACGCCAAAACAAGTGGTGTTAAGAGGATGAGTCAAAGCGAATTTGATAGAGAGGTTACTAAGTTGACAAATGGGCTTAGTAAGGTGACCAAACTATTGCATGAGGAAGCCACAGAAGGTCATTATTATGGATGGAAGTTGAAGAGGAGGGTGCAATGGCCTATAAAGAGGTCATGTGCCAGGAATTTCAAGCACAAACTTAGTGTTTGGGTGAAGAAAGAAGAAAGACTCAGGGAAGCTGAGTGTGAGGAAGAAGTTCACGTGATGTGTGAACCTGAGCAAGGTGTGTGCCTTGAAAAAGAGAAGGAGGATGTTGATACATATTTTGTTGACAAGCTCATGAACAAAGAAAATAGTTCATATCAATATACAGACGAAAATGAGGATGTTGATATGAGATATTTTGAAGATCTTAAATATTGTTTTGCTGAAACAAATCGGCATGGAAGAATGGAAGAGAAGGCATTAGTTGAGCCTGAAGTGCCTTATGTTTTTCAAACTGACCATATATGTATAATTGCAGGTTGCATAGTTGGCATAGAGGGAAAATTGATGAATATTGTCCAACAGTTTGAAGAAGATGAAGATGAGGGTAAAACTATGGACATATGGAATGTCTATGTTATACATATCTATTTGCTGATTTTATTGCAGGTATTATGCAAGTGGATAGCTAGAATGGTGGATGAGGAAGCAGATTTGCTTGGTGACAATCAAATTTCCTTTCATTGGATAAAGGAAAATACAGAGGGGGAAGTTGTCTTAAGGGACAATATGGCAGCTCAAGACTGGGCTGAAGATGATGAGGGGATTAACAAAAATGAATCTATTGTACAACAGAGGGAGAAATATTTGGAAGTTTGCTATACTTCTGAGAAAATGAACGTTGCAGTGGAGAAGGGCATCCAGACAGAAAAGTTTCAGCAAAAAAGAAGATTGGATGAGGAGATAGATGATGTTATATTTTTATCATTTGAGCAATATAAACTTAATATCTTAACTGAGAGAATAACAAGCATAGCAATCAATCACAAGAGACAATGGACACAAAGATTTTCCTCGGGGAAACCATAAAGGAGAAAACCCCACAACTTACTTAGAGATAGAATCAGCACCAAAAGTAAAACCCAAATATACAAAGATGATATCTCGACATCAGTAGCCTCTCTCTCTCTCTGATCCTAGCTTCTTCTCTCTCACTCATGTGCTACAACTGAGTGTGAGTGACCATGTAATAATTAGAGAGGCTCACTCTCTATTTATACTAATTCTTGACTTGACATTAGCTCACCAGGGCCGACTTCTCTAGGAGATTCTAATAACCCTAGTGCCCCACAACTGCAGGGAATTTAACCCTTGAACAATAAGGAGGGTTACCCTCTATGACTTTACATGACTTGTTTACATTATTGAATCTCCCGATACGAACATCGGGGTATGACATGACTTGATTACATTGTTGATACTTCCTATAGGATCATCAGAGTACAATACATAAGATATTCAAATGAATACATTCTGAAGTTACAAATACATCAACACTCCCTCTTAACTAGGAAGCTATTCTCTCAACACAATTCATCAGCACAAGTCTTATTCACTGGATCAAGTCTGGATCATCATCAAGTCATCTTCATATTCAAGTCATCTTCAATTCTAGATCATCAAGGCTAGATCATCATCACTGGATCATCATCAAGTCTGGATCATCTAGATCATCATCAAATATGGATCACTGGATCATCAAGTCTGGATCATCATCATCATCATTTATTTCGCTATCTCAAACAAATGGTGGTATCTCTCAATTCTACTCGTCACAGGAAGTTATATAGAGCCATCCCTTTTCATGCTGGGTGTAGGCCTAGACTCCATGTAGGTCCTCATCAATAGAGCCAACCCTTTTTCATGTTGGATCCACATCTACAGAGCCAGTCCTTTTTCATACTGGATGTAGTCCTCTACAGAGCTAGCCCTTTTTCATGCTGGATATATTATCACAGAGCCAGGCCTTTTTCATGCTGGATGTGGCACCAACATAGATCCATTCCTTTTTCATACAGGATGTGTCATCATAGAGCCAGTCCTTTTTCATACTAGATGTGGCATCTACACAGAGCCAGTCCTTTTTCATACTGGATGTGTCATCACAGAGCCAGTCCTTTTTCATACTAGATGTGGCATCTACACAGAGCCAGTCCTTTTTCATACTGGATGTGTCATCATAGAGCCAGTCCTTTTTCATACTGGATGTGGCATCTACACAGAGCTAGTCCTTTTTCATATTGGATGTGTCATCACAGATGCAGTCCTTTTTCATAATCTATGTGGCATCTACACAAATCCATTCCTTTTTCATATTGGATGTGTCATCACAAAGCTAGTCCTTTTTCATACTGGATGTGGCATCTACACAGAGCCAGTCCTTTTTCATACTGGATGTGTCATCATAGAGCCAGTCCTTTTTCATACTAGATGTGTCATCATAGAGCCAGTCCTTTTTCATAATCAATGCGGTATCATCACATATATATGACCATGTAAGGAACCAATCCTGTCATCATGTCAGAAAGACACATCTCTTACATCTGACCATGGAAGGAACCAATCCTCTCACCATGTCATAAGGGAACAACACTTACATTTGACCATGGAAGGAACCAATCCTCTCACCATGTTAGAAGGGATCATGGACTCATCACTTCCCCTTGGAAGGAAACTTGATCTAGAGAACACCAAGCTTCTCCCTGAAGTACTTAAACTTCACTCTGGCTAATGGCTTGGTCAACACATCAACTATCTATTCGTCCGTGGCAACATATTGAAGCTTCACTGCTCCTTTCTCCACCATATCCCTGATATAGTGATATTTGATCTTGATATGATTCAACTTGTCACAATATATACAAGTAGCATTTAACTAAAGATCAAACAAATCAGACGGTAGCTTTCTCAGCCATGCTTCCTCACAACTAGCCGAACAAGCTACAACATACTATGCTTTAGCTGTACTCAATGCCACACAAGATTGCTTCCTGCTAAACCAAGAGATCACACTTGATCCCATACTGAAGCAGCACCCCGAGGTGCTTTTCCTATCAATGGGACTTCCTTCTCAATCCGAATCTAACCCTCCAGGTTAATCTTCTGATTTGCCTCATACTTGATCCCATAATCAACTATACCCTTTAGGTACCTCAGAATATTCTTTGCAGCAATCAGGTGAGCATGTCTCAGATCTGTTATTAACTGGCTCAATGTGTTCATAGCAAAGAAAATATCTGGTCTCGTATTCGTCAGGTACATCAAGGACCCAATCATCTGACAATACATCGTGGCATCAACCGAATCAGATGAAGCATCACTCAACAACTTCAGGTTTGATTCCACAGGTGTGGTCATGGCCTTGCAGTCCTTCATCCCAAACATCTTCAAGATATCTACTGCATACTTCCCTTATCCTAGGGATATTCCATTTTCATTTTGCCACACCTCCATGCCTAGAAAGTAATGCATCATACCCAGGTCCTTCATCTCGAAATCAATAGCAAGCTTCCTCTTTGTGTCAGCAATCAATCCACCTGCACCTGTTAAGAACAGGTCATCCACATCTAGTAGGAGTATCATTGGATTCCCTTCTTCAACCTTGTAGTAAAGGTTGGGATCTACTTTAGTCTTGGTAAAACCCAAACTAGTCAGGAAGTTGTCAATTCTGCCATACCATGTCTTGGGTGCCTGTTTCAAACCGTACAGGGCTTTCTTCAATTTGCACACATGAGTCTCGCTGTCATGTGTCTCAAAATTGAGTGGCTGCTCCACATACACTTCTTCTTCTACTACACCATTCAAGAAAGCATTCTTGACATCCATCTGGTGTACTTTCCATTTCATGACTGCAGCCAGAGCAACTACTGATCTGATGGAAGTGTATCTGGCTACATGTGCAAAGGTCTCTTCATAATCTATTCCTTCTTTTTGGAAGAACCCATGAACCACAAATATTGATTTATATTTTTCTATGCTACCATTTGCAGCATGCTTGATCTTCACTAATACATTTGGGTGGAATTTTCCACGAAACATTTCCACGTTTTGAACATTCGTGGATTAATACTTCATTTTTTTTGTCATGGTGGAAAAAATATGGAAATATCGACGCTGTTTAATTTTCTATGAACTTTTGTCTCTATATCAACGATATATGGCTATCTTTGCACACCCACCAAACCAATGCCATCTTTTAACGGCTCTTGGTTTTTTACGCGTGGGTTAACTCATGCATTTTCGTCCACATCTAACTTATAAGAAGATATGGTTGTTTGCATAACAGAGTAAACTTGTTCTGGGTGAGAAGTGAATTCCAGCCCTCCCTTGATTCATATTCTCGGTTCATATTCAAGACAACAAGCATGAACTATATGGCACTGAATGTCAAAGCAAAAGATTGCTTCTATCTTTTGTCCAATCATAGAGGGAAATCCTGAAGTGGAAACCCTCAATAATAATAAATTATATTTGATTTTTTTCCCCAACTGTTGCATATTTTTTCTTGGGTCTGGGTCTAACTAGCTATGTGTGGTATAATATTTTATTTATATGACAGAATCCGCCTATACCCCTGCCTTAGGCCATCCATGTGCCCTTATATTTTGCATAGAGATGTTTACACTTGTTCATATATGATGTCAACATAGATAATTTTACCTTTTATATTTCCAGTTTACAGCTCCTTTGTGGGAGCATGCCAAGCTATATCACTTAACACATTTTCTATAGTTGTGACAAGGTTCTTGGTGATTGATTGAGCCCATATTTCTTTATCAACCATATCCAAAACAAGAGCGATCAATCGTACTCTACAACAATCATCTGGCTATAAATTCATAAAAGCTAAGCATGCATCCTTTTTTGGGGGATACAAACTAACATTGAGGCTCAAAATAACAGTTGTATCTTCGAGTCATGTACCTTACGAATTAATTTAAGAACCCTGCAACTCCCTCCTTTTATTTAAACCAGAGTAATTGCAACAAGAGGGTCCAGCCAACAATGAATCCAGCCAATTCTTTTTTTTTTATAGACCCGATGCTCCACTAAGCTATTGGTCATTGACATAGTGTTAATTAATTTCCATAGTAGAAGGAAAACTTTTCGATTGGACCATTTGGTCCACCTAGTGTTCCAATTCCCAAACTATCAAGGTCTCCTTGTGAGTAAATCAAAGGCCATTGCACGACACTTTTTGGCATCAATGAAAAATTTATTCTGTTAGACACAATGCTCACTGGGAAGGGGGGGGGGGGGTGACTCAGTGAGCTAAGGCTTGAACTCAATTTCAATGTCTTTTTCTACCAATCGTATCATGCCTGCAGCCATCTCTGTCATCAAGTTTGCTTGTCTATTGTCATGTCACCATCTCCTTGTCATCTTTGCACCAACATCTTTGTCTTGCCCAAATCATATTCAAATGACCACATAAGGGTCATTTGACTCTCTAGATGTTCCGTGCTTGTCATGCTTGCTTGTCAATGTCATTATGCATGTCTTTAGTCATCTTTTTCCTTCATATCTTGTTCCAATTACACCTTGCCATGTCATCATGCTTAGACACCTCTTTGAATCTCTGTTTGTTATTTATTGTTTTAATGAAATAATCAATTAAAACTTATTCTAAACATTGCATCTCTCCAATAGTAAGATGTGTCTCTTCAAAACTCTGTCTTAATTCTTTTTATTAATTTTTTGTTTATTTTTCTAAATACATTCCTATAGCTTCTTATTTAATAAACTCAGTTTATTATTTTTCACTAACTTTGCAGGTCCATCTTTTGCATATATGACCATCATAATGCAAACTGAAAGTATGGCTTTATAGCCACCTCAACAAGGATAAGATCCATGTCACCTTTTTAAATTTTTGATACACATGCATTATTTGGAGATCATTTGAAAATAGGCTTCCAAACTATTTAATTTAACACAAACAAAAAAAAATTTAACTTCATGTAAAAACAATTTTTCTTCTACTTTAGCAGATTGATTTCTCCCTCATGTGGTCACCATAAGGAAACCTACAAGAATGGCTAGATATCCATTTCAACAATGAACAAGACCATATCACAAGATAAATTTGTTAACACACACTCAACTTCTAGCAAGCATTTCAAAATAGCTTCTCAACCTCTTTTGAACATCAAAACATATTTCTTCCCATTTTGGCAGACTCATATTTCACACGTGTGAACACTCTATGGAGACCTGAAGTCAGGAGCAGATGGAAAACTTACCAAAGAATGGATCCATGACATTTGATAAATTTACTTGCACAAAGACAACCCTTGATGGGCATTTCCAACTGACCTCTCAAGCTCTTGTTTTTAATACTTAGTCAATTTTCTTTTGTTCTCATTATGCAAAATATTATTTTTCCTATTTTTGGCAGATTGATATTTTGCATATGATACCATCATAAGACAACCTGAAGGTATGGATGGATATTTAGTTCACCAAGGAACATGACTATGCTACCTGATGAATTTTATCATCAAAATAACCCCTCCTTGTGGGCATTTCAAAATGCCTTTTCAATTTCCTGAATCTAACACAACCAATTTTGTTGTGTTCTTAAAATGAAAAATAATATTTTTCTTACTTTTGGAAGATTTATATCTTTCTCATAAAACACTCCACAGGATAATGAAGACCATGGTTAGATGAACCCATCAACAAGATATATCCTCACACTTTCATATTATTTTTTTCATCATCCTATGAGATAGGGCAGGCATTTCCCTGAGGCCACTGAGGTCGTTTTTCCAGTACTAGAATAGTACAAAATAGCCTGAAACTCTATTTTGGCAGACCATTATCTTTGTCATGAAACATCTTCTTTGAGAAATGAGACCATGGTGAGATAGCCTCTTCAACAAGCTGTAGGATGATAGCTTCAGTTGATTTTTATCATACACCTATTAGGTACAACAAGCATTTTCCCAAGGCCACATGAGCCATTGTTTCCAAGACTTGGACAATTTTCTTAGTCTGGTCCAATCTACCTAAAACATTGTTTTGGCAGGTTCATAACTTCTTCCTCAGCTACTTCCAAGACATTATGAAGACATGATCAGGTAGGACAAATATCATTCTACAAGACCCCCATATGGTGCAGGAATTTTCTTCAACACACAATTTGTGGCAAAAATTTTCTTAAGGCTACCTAAGCCAGTTTTCCAACACTTAGTCATTTTCAGGACTTTCTCCAAAACTTATTCTAAAACCTCATTTTGGAAGATTCAAATTTTTCTTCAAACATGCTTAAGGAGAAATAATACCATGGTTAGGTAGACAAACCAACACACTACAAGACCCCCATGTGCTGCAGGCATTTACTCCAACCCATAATTTAGGGCGGGCATCTTTCTGAGGCTACTTAGCCATGTCATCATGCTTAGACACCTCTTCGACTCTATGTTTGTTATTTATTGTTTTAATGAAATAATCAATTTAAACTTCTTCTAAACGTTGCATCTCTCCAATAGTAAGATATGTCTCTTCAAAACTATGTCTCAATTCTTTTTATTAAATTTCTGATTATTTTTCTAAATACATTCATGTAGCTTCTTATTTAATAAACTCTGTTTATTATTTTTCACTAACTTTGCAGGTCCATCTTTTTGCATATATGACCATCATAATGCAAACTGAAAGTATGGCTAGATAGCCACCTCAACAAGGATCAGATCCATGTCACCTTTTGAAATTTTTGATACACATGCATTATCTGGAGATCATTTGAAAATAGGCTTCCAAACTGTTTAATTTAACACTTGGACAAAATTGTTTTTAACTTGTAAAAACAATTTTTCTTCTACTATGCCAGATTGATTTCTCCTTCATGTGATCACCATAAGGAAACCTACAAGCATGGCTAGATAGCCATTTCAACAATGGAAAAGACCATATCACAAGATAAATCTGTTGACACACACACTCAAACTCCTGTTTTTAACACTTGGTCAATTTTCTTTGTTCTCATTATGCAAAATATTATTTTTCCTATTTTTGGTAGATTGATTTTTTGCATATGAGACCATCATAAGACAACCTGAAGGTATGGCTGTATATTCATTTCACCAAGTAGCATGACTATGCTACCTAATGAATTTTATCAGAAAAAAAACCCTTTTTGTGGGATTTTCAAAATTCCTTTTCAATTTCTCGAATCTAACACAACCAATTTTCTTGTGTTCTTAAAATGCAAAATAATATTTTTCTTACTTTTGGAAAATTTATATCTTTGTCATAAAACACTCCACTAGGTAACTGAGACCATGGTTATATGCACCCATCAACAAGATATATCCTAACACTTTCATATTATTTTTTGCATCATCCTATGAGATAGGGCGGGCATTTCCCTGAGGACAATGAGGTTGTTTTGCCAGTACTGGAATAGTGCAAAATAGACTGAAACTCTGTTTTGGAAGACCATTATCTTTATCATCAAACATCTTCTTTGAGAACTAATACCATGGTGAGATAGCCTCTTCAACAAGCTATAGGATGATATATTCAGATAATTTTTATCATACACCTATAAGGTACGACGAGTATTTTCCCAATGCCACATGAGCTAGTTTTTCCAACACTAGGACAATTTTCTTAGTTTGGTCCAATCTGCCTAAAACATTGTTTTGGTAGGTTCATAACTTCTTCCTCAGCTACTTCCAAGACCGTCTGAAGACATGATCAGGTAGGAAAAATATCAATCTACAGGACCCCCATATGGTGTGGGCATTTTCTTCAACATACAATTTGTGGCAGGCATTTTCTTAAGGCTACTTGAGCCAATTTTCCAACACTCGGTCATTTTCAAGACTTTCTCCAAAATTTATTCTAAAACCTCATTTTGGCAGATTCATAACTTTTCCTTCAGACTTTCTTAAGGAAAAATAATACCATTGTTAGGTAGAAAAACCAACACACTACAAGACCCCCATGTGCTATGAGAATTTACTCTAACCCATAATTTAGGGCATGCATCTTTCTGAGGCTACTTAGTCATTTTTGCTTGCTCTGGCACAAACACATGTAATAAAGTGAATTATTTTGCATAACTCACATCTTAAATAGTCTTTACTCCTAGTTTGATCAAACTATGAATATTGACAGTTTGGGAGTGAACATAAAACATACCACATATCATACTCTACCTACCTAGCTGACACATTTTTCTTGAGGCTTATCTACCTCTAATATCTATGAATCAAGGTATTACTAGAAGGCCTTTTGGGTTTTTGTTTTCAGTCATTTCAAGGGTGTTCATCATGTTTGATGTCAAACAAGTGGTTGAAATGAACATTCCAATTTTCCAAAGGGCTAAACATTGGCTAAGTTTATGGTGCTCCTTGCCACATAAAAATCAGAACTATCCAGACTTATAGTTTAGCTAATTTTTAGTGTCATTTATGCTCAGAGTTGTGTTTTGATGCTACTTCTACTTTCACTCTCAACCTAGAATTTGCTACAGCCTGTTGGTCATTCCTTTTCAGTTGCTGCAATATGGCTTTTGAACACTATTTGTGCTCAAAACTTCCTAAAAGGTGCCTTGATTTGAGTATGAGGGCATTTTTTATGGTGGAATTAATCTCAGAATCCAATATGAAGAGTGATTACCTCATGAATGGTTCCCAAATTTGATACAATTCTATTTTGAATTTTTTCATGCCTAGAAAGTGCCTAGAATTAGGGATTTAAGACTGCTTGTTGTTGTTATTCATGGCCAAATATCAAATTATAATTCTTGCTAGCTTGTGGAGGCTACAACCATGCACAGGGATGTCAAAATATTTCCAAAAATGTTTCCTTTCAAGGATTTTCCATTCTTGTCTCATAGACCTAAAAACTTATATTATTGTTTCATGATTGTTTGAGGGCTAAAAAAGAGCCCTAGTGTTCCCAGAGTTTAACATGGTGGACTTTTACTGCTGATTCTAGTCAAATGTGTTCCAAGGGGGCAAAACCTCCATAAGACTACCCATAAGTGTCTAAGATGCATATGGAATCCTGGATTTAAGAATTAGGGTGGTTACATGTTATTTGATGGTTGAAACAATGCCCAAGATCACTATTTAAGGCTATTAGGAGGTTGGGGCATACCCAGAACTTCCCATGAGGTAGATTTAACCTAGAGGAACCACCCAGATTTGCACTTTTAAGTTTTCACCTCTGTTTATATTGTTTTATGACTATTGTCACTGTCATGGATTCTGAAACTAAACTAGAATTGCTTTCTAGGGTTTGAAGTTGACCCAACGTTGCCAAAAGTGAAGATCTGCCCCTTTTCCATTTCTAGAAGATCTAAGAATCAGACTAAGATTCCTCAAGTGTAGAAAAAGTTCAAACTCTTCTATTTCTACTAACTAATATAGATAATACCCTATGCAAATAGGTGGTAACATGAGGAAACCCTATGTGTAGGAGGAAAAATTTCCTAGCTTGTCACCTTAGGGATGGCTATTATTTGGTATTGGGATTGCAACCAGGATCCAAGGTGCATAAGAATCAATTTACCTTGGCTGACCTCCTAGTTAATTGCATCAACAAATCATAGGATCTTGTTTACTTGTTCTTTGTATGAATTCCCTAACTATATTTCATCATTCACCAATTCAGGTACTCCTTGCATCATGATTGATGTTGACAATCCATAAATCCCATGGTTAGTTTTTATGGCAAGTAAGTGGAATCATTTTGTTGTTACAACAAGTAACACTTACAACATAAATTAACGTTTTGGAGTGATTGCATAGAGTATAAAATGACATTTGGGTAAGAATTTGAACAAGACAAGAATTTTGCAACACACTTGTATAAGTACTAGGATATTGAGGATGTGATTAGAGGGAGAACTACAAAAGCAACTTTGTGGCCATGCCTAGTATGTGTATCACTCATGTGAGGATTCTCTATGATTCAAAAATTTTCATAGTTTTGCATTTCATGTTTGATAAGGCAGAGTAACTAGTAGTCAGACAACCTATTTTCAAGGACCATCACACATTAATTGGCAGAAAACTGATATATGAGGGAACAAATATGGTAAGGACTGGAAAGTTCTATGTCACCTGTATAATTATTAGGAGATTGAGTGTGTGGAAATAATGTAAAAAAATAAAGCCGTTGAGATAGAAGAACACAATATTCCCTCTACGGTTTTCCATTTCGTGTGTCCAATATGGAAGAATATTCTACTAGGAAGAAAAGAAGTAGAAATCAGGGCTACCTTGGAGTGCTTCATATGAAGAAACCCAAGCCTGAACCTGAGGAGAAGAAATCCATGTTCAAAGGCCAAAAAAAATCCATTGGGGTCCCCAAGTCTATGTGGAAGATGCAATGGGGGAACGAATACCGAGAATTTAGAAGCCGTGATTTCTTCGAAGGTTTCTGGGGAGACACTTCTGGGACAGGAAAACCTAGGCACCGTGCAGCCGAAGGTACAACTATCTAGAAACATTCAAAGTGCTTCACATCCAGGCCCCGATGGTTGACGCTTTCCTGGTATGAAAAACCAGGGCAACAAATGAGCGTGGAATCAAGCTCACCAACCATCAACACCCCAATACTGACAAGATTCTCAAAGCATATCGCCATTTCAACTCTTTTAGAATTCTCAGAATCTCTTAGAAGAATAACACTTTGAGCATTGTCTCTAATTACTGAATCACCTTATGCATCTTAATCGGCCTAGGAAGGTGGTGTTTATATAGGGTGATGAAGATGAAGATGGATACAGAGATGACTAGTCAGCATAATGGCAGCATGAGTGGACATGGGTAGGGATCTCTATTTTTTGCTGAGAATCCAGTCATGTCACCTCCTTTGAATATCCTGCATTGCTATCCACATGGATCGTGGTGTTTGGACGTGACATTATTTTCCTTTTCACTTACACTGACAGTGGTGTTCGGAATAGTTTCGGCTAGCCACATCCCTTTGATTCGTGTAGAGGACAGGTTCGTCACTTCAAAGATCTGCACTTCATGATATCTTATTGTTTTCTATGCAATCCATGTGACAGATATTTGGAGTCGGGAAGGCTGGTGAATCAGTGATGCTTTGGACATGATATTCACCTAAGGCATGTCACAAATGGCATCAAGGGATATGATTATTGGTCAGCTCGTATGTGATCAGGACATCCTTTCTATACCAAACTTGACCAGGACACCACCTTTACTAGGTTGAACGGCTCCAGAGTCGCTAGGGATCAAATTTGAAGGGCGGGTCTCATTTTACTTTCAAGGGCTGTGAGAAATTGAACCCTTCAATGCTGATATTTAAAATTAAATCATTCTTTTCATTTGAAAATTTAAGTGTTAAAAAAATTCATTATTTATTAAAAACATTGTATATGAGAAAAAATGACAATAAGAAGAAATCCCAAGTGATTCAACATTTACATGGAATTAGTGAGGTAAACCATGTACATATGATCACTTCCAGATTGTTTTTTTGGGGATTAATCAAGAGTTAGTATAGAGGAGGAGAGACTAAAATAAAGGTTGGGAATGAACATGTAAGGGTGATGGAAGATGAGATTGGGAAAAGGCCCATTTAGAAAGAGATTGATGCACTTGTTTTGTTAATGTGAACATAGCCATAACCATTAGGAGTATTGGTTTTGTGTATTGCATGTTCTTTGGCCTATTTATTTTTTGAAGGGAAATGTTTGTTTCCTATCACGCTAAAGTGATTATAGTAGTTGAGAACTACTCGCAACCTTATCTGAATGCATAATATGAAATTAGGGGTGAAAGTAGGCTCATGGGGTACAAGGCCAAAAAGAGATCAGGCATCAAATCCCTAATATTAATAACAAACTAAAAATAGGATCTTTGTCCAGTGCCAATGTATCCACCTAAAACTAGTGTACTTCTAACATTGTACATCCTTGGGGGATTAAAAATTGTTGATCCTTGTTGTGACCACTTGATCATTTCCATAACCAATGGTTTAAATAAACAACATAAAAGTAAAAAAATTGGAAGAATAACTTTTCCATGACATTTTACCTTACCTGTTTTGAAATGAACTTTTCTACATGCTATTAAAAGCATTGTATTATTATCTTTCCAGCTAAATAAGTTTTTTAGGATCCACATTTCCATTAATGGAAAAAAAAGTTACAAATACCGTCACAAAGCTAATTGATATGTGTGTCCATATGGACATAGTTCATGAGTAACTGACCATTCAATTTCAAACTCTACCTAATCCCTAAGCATCATCTTCACCACAATAAACCTAAGTATTAGAAGACTTGAAAATTTATCTTTCAAACTTTAGTCTTGAGTCTACTAACATCTAGACGTCAAATGAGAGGGATTGATAGGGATTCTGATTTCTATTTTCAAAACTTAGTGCATATAATGATTATTCAAACACATTGAAAAAAGTATCCTTCGGTGCACCTACCTAAAAGAAAAACCCCAGAATGTAAACCTAATTCTTTCCGGCAGCAATTTTTTTTATCAACCCTAAATTCAACAACTATTTTTAGAATTGAATCATGTCCTCCCTAGATGCTCAGTTCAAAGTGATAAAACAAAAGCCCCAATTTTAGGTGGATTATGGATAGTCTCTGATGTTTCCAGATACTTTCAGAGATCATTCTTTGTTTCGAGGGCGCTCAGGGCGCAGATCAGAGAGCCCACGGAAGCAAGAGGAGGAAGAAGAAGAGGACTCAAGTCAAAAGGTGAGATGAGTGAGGATGAGAGACATAATAGGGGAGATCAACACTATCAACCTGCATAGCTCGATTTGGGGAGATCAATATCAACCGTTGATCTCTAAACTGCCTTCATCGGGACCGCTCAACCTTGAGAACTTTAACATTCTACTAACCCTTTTTCATATGAACGAGTGAGCAACTTATGATCACGGAATTCTTCTCACCCATTGATCTACCCAACATCTTGTTCTGACTGTAGATATTCATAGCCCCTACAACTTTCCACGGATCGACTGTAGATGTTGATTAGGAAGAGGGAGACGACGACGATGATGATGATGATGATGATGAATATGTGATGACAAGATCTTTACTTTGGTATTCACTAAATTGTTCCAAGCTTTGACAACATTATAATAGAATGGTTATGAGTGATTATTCACTCCTATAAAGAATGCATTTTATAGAACTACCAAACTGCTCAGTTTGGATCTTCCTCTTTTAAGACACCGAACTAGGTCCATAAGTCTTGATTCTTCATGTGCACAAATCTAAGAATATGAGGATTCATAGGGCCCAAAAGTTGTATTTTACTTTTTACTACTTCCTCGGATCATATTGAATTGTCAGATTAGTCCATGGATTGGGTGTTAGGAGCAATCCTTAATTCTTCACTCAACTAGCTGCTCCCCCTATCATGTAGACGTCTCCATTCACTGAGATCCCCCTAAAGTTGCGATGATGAAGATTATGATGATGATGATGATGACGAATATGATGATGATGATGAAGATGATGATGATGATCATCATCATGATAATGGAGATGCCGATGAATTGGATGATGATGATGTTGATGATGAATATGATGATGAAGATGAAGATGTTGATGATGATGATGACAAATATGATGATGACGATGAAGATGATGATGGTGATAACAAAGACGTTGATGATGAAGATGATGATTATGATGACGATGATGAAGAAGATCATGATGATGATGATGACGACGACGACGATGATGATTATGAAGATGATGATGATGATGATATTGATGAAGACGACGAAGACAATGGTGATGATGATGACAAGTGTGATGATGATCATCGTCATTTTTTTCATCATCACCATCATCTTCGTCGTCTTCATTGTCATCATGATCATTATGATCATGATCATGATCATAATGATCATCATCATCGTCGTCGTCATCGTCATCATCATCGTGTTCGTCCTTGAAGAGACTTATGTATAGGATATCACTATAAGCAATGCAACCAATACAAATTATGACAAAATCCTAGTTAAATTAAATTAAATTAAATTAAACTACACTAAATTAAAACATAGAGTTGTTTAACTATAATTAATTTAAAATGCAACAAAATATTAAATATGCAAATAAAAAAACCCAAAATAAACTAAACAAAAGATAAATATGCAAAATTAAAAAAACAAAACAAAACACCAAATATAAATATGCAAATAATCAAACCAAAAAAGCAGAATTCAAAAACACCTGCGCACTAGCTCATTAGTATTCAAAAACACTCGCGTGGGATCTACTCTGGCTCCCATTTCAGGATTTTCGATTTCGAACTTTCACTGAAGGGTCTGGAACATGCTATGATGTTTTTTTATAGGAAGGGCGGGAAAAGGAATTTTCCTATTACTGCATCATCCACTCCCTTCGCATATGAGCCCATGCTTCTACAACCACCTGCCCCACCTCCAAAATGGCGGCAATGTTTAGACCTTCAGGTTTGTTTCCTTCTATGTTTTTCTTGATTACCTATTGTGTTTTCATTTTATTCATGGTTTTATTCATTGTTGTGGATGCGGTGGATATGAAATGGCTCAAATCCCCTTGCAAGCATGAAGCATGAGCTATTGAGGTGAACTTCAGAAATTCAATGTGAGAAATAAAACCAACAGTTATCGAGGAAAAGGAGAAAGGGAATGTTGAGCTATATGATTGTAGGGTATGCTCTGAATGGGAAAGATGAAGAGGCTTCTGATTTTACTTTCTCGATGGTGCTTCTGATTTGTGCAAACATCACGGATTATGATCAGGGTAATCAATTTCAAAACCTCATAATAAAATATGGATTTGATTCATATGATTTTGTGGGTATTTATCTAGTTTTCATGTCTGCAAAATGTGGGTTTGTTTCTAGTTTTGTCCATTCCTTTTGGGCATCATGTCAAAATTCCCATGAATTTACTGTTCAAATCTAGAATGTGAATGTTTTTAATAGTATGGTTGTTAGTTTTTCTTTGATAATGGAATATGTTTGGATTTTTAAGCCCGAATGTTCTATAGAAAATTGTTTTTGTTTGTTCAGAGTGGTTTTGAGGCTACTGAGCAGAGCTTTGTAGCAATTGTGGAACGCCAGAGCTTTTCTTGACTTGTACATGCATAATTTCTTTGAGTAATTAGTGAGACATCGACCCTAGCCATAGCATTCTCTGTATAAACTAACGAAATCCCATTATATGCATCAATTCTTGCAAATTCTAAGTGTAGGCAAGCATTGCAATAGAAGAACACAATATTCCCTCTATGGTTTGTCATTTCTTGTGTCCAAGATGGTAGAATCTTCTAGCAAGAGGAAAAAAAGCAGCAATGAGGACTACCTTGGAGTGCTTCCTAAGAAGAAACCCAAACCTGAACCTGAGGAGAACAAATTCATGTTCAGGGTTTTGCTTCATAATGGTTTGAATTTAACTCTGCGGTTGGAGGATGCCTTTGAAAAGATGTCGGTCGCTTAGTTTGTAAGGACTGTTAGGAGAAAATATGAGAAATAAATAATACAAAAGGGGCCAAGAAAAATCACCATACACCAAACTTTAAAATGAAATATTTTAAAGAATGCATAATAAATTCTGAGCAAAAAATTGTATTGTTAAATTTGCAAAGTTGTTTTTATACAATATATTTCCTTTCAGTTCATGTGTATTGAATGTTTTTTGGATTAAATTAATTTTTTTGTATTTCCTTGCAGATAATTGAAATTTATGTTTACTAAAAATCTGTTTATATTTTGATAATGCTTGCAGGGTGGATCTTTGCGTTCTGATCGTTGGAGAGCAGAGGTGAATTTGGTTTTGAATACTGTCGCAATGAATGCTCCAACTAATTCGTTAATCCTGCGGTTTTGTGACGAGGAAAATATCTCTTGTTTCAAAGACGCACCATCTTTCACCCCCTTACCTATTTCAAGGGCTTGCACTATTTCGTAAAGGTCTCTCGCTTCCTCTCTCTTTATATGACATATACACACATGGTTGTAGAATGCATGTTGATGGGGTGAGTCTTAGAGTCAACAAGAAATTGAAGTATTCTCTTATAAGTAAAAAAAATGTATTAATATGTGCGCTACAAAAGCATTCCATGAGCTCCTTAAAGTGCATTCTATTAGAACTAATATTTCCATATCTAAATATTATTTACTGGATTTTTCTTTTTTAGTAACTAGGGGAATCGACAACTGGAGCTAGGCTAGTACTCGTGTGACATGGGGTCCAGGGATCCATTCTCGCTACCACTATACTCTTAGGTTCCCCACACCCTTTGCAACATAGCTACCACTATACTGCTAGGTGCCTCACACCCTTCGCAAGACATGGGACACAGGTAAACCCGGGTGGGATTTGATCTCATGACCTCCAATTTAGAACAAGTGACCTCATAAAAACTGAACCTCCAATGAGCCACACCCATGCAAGATATTATGTACTAGAAATTTAACATTTCATAGATAACAAAGATTTATTTGGAGTATTGAGTGACATTTTATTCATATAGTGAGATACCATGACTCTTTCCTCTGTTTTTTGTTTTTATATTGTTTGACAAGATGGTGGTATTAACAATGTGCACGCATTTCCAGTAAAAACCTATTTATATGCGTATTTAATATATTTATGTCTTAAACTTTAAAATTTGTTTGTTGTTTTCATTTTAATACAATGGTTAAAGAAGAAATCTTGCCGAATACAAACACAAGTTTCCACATCAGTGAGGCAACGGTATTGTAATATAGCATTTAAATGTGAGTTGATATTCTGGTGGAAAATGTGTGCTGGATAGATTGATTGTTGATTTCCTTCACAGGACATGTGGAATGTGACTCCAGAACCACATCTCTTGGTGGATTTACCCCAAGAACACACTTTTCATACAACATTAGTTGATTTAATTGTATAATCATTTTTTATTTCATAGAGTATTTTGATATTTTCCATGCCTAGCGAAATGACCACTTGTGTATAGGTCTAGGAATGGATTATTTATTTAATTTATAAATTTAATTGCAATCCAACACAGTGGTTTTCCATTTGTTAGGACAACTCTTCGCAAGCGGTATGGGCCAATGGACCTGTCGAAAGGCGATTGATAACATAAGGGTTCTTGCATTGCCTACATTCTCCCTAGGCATTAATGTTTTATATGACTTGCTTGTACCTGTCTGTTGAGGCCTGGAAATTCGTAGGCAACAACAGCAAGGGATTATCCCTAGTCAATGTTCCCAACTAGCCCATGACTATTTGGTGTAGGGAATCTGTCCGGTTTAGTGGTCTAGGTACCGTAGGTAAAAAAATAAAAGGTTTTACCAGTCGCGGCCCATTCCACCATATATATTTTTGTATTTTTTACTTTAAGAATGATATGCAAGTGCCTATCTAACATGCAGATTGATTGAGAGTGTTCACAATGTGATGCGCGGGTTCTTACCTCTCGTCTTAGGCTCTCATGCATCTAACTCATACATAGTAAGAATTTAAATCTAACTACCTTCCTATCCCCAAGGAGAAAGATTGTCACTTATCAATGAGTAATGTATCTTGTGCATGCATTATAAAGAGAAATTACAGATAGCTGATACTTCTTCCAAAACACATGAACAATTAAAGATATTTAAACAACCAAATAGCCAATTGGTTAAGAACAAAATTCATTACTCATGGTGGTAATTTTTTATAAATGAACCAAAAATCATTCAAACAAGAACATAGGTCCTAAGAGTTAGAAAAATCTCACAATTAATGGACAAAAAGCTGAAAACGAAATAGTTCCTCTTCAACAAATCCATAGCAGAACATTTGAACATCCCACCAAGCTTTCTCCAACAGGCAAACTGTAATTTTCTATTGCAAAAGGAAATAGTTCTTCTTACAAATGTCTTCACTAATCTAGCTAGGAAAAAGTCCCTCTCTCATTTAAATATTCTATATTTATACAAAAAACAAGACTGTTGGGCTGCCCACGAATGACTCTTGGGCTTCCCCAACTCTTCACCTCCAAAAAATTTACTTTCACTAAGTGTTTATAAAATTTACAAAATATTACAAAAGTGAACAAATGTTCATGAGGAGGGCCCCGCTTGATTATTCAAAAATTTCTTCCACGCTAAAGCCTCTGAAGCAATACTTTCAAATTCAGAAGGTTCCAAGAATCGAATATTTATTTCGAATTTTGCAGCTTGGTTTCTGCTGACTTCTGTTCTGGCTACGCTGAGGCAAAGCTGGTCTTATAATAGATGTACACCAACTATGGAATGATCTATCTCATTCCTTAGGGTCTGTCCATCTAAAGATTTAATGTGCTGTATCCTTTTTGCATCTTCATGATACCTTCTTTGCAAACTTTCCAAAAACAGGCTGTGGTCTGGAAAAGCATCCATTCTTTGCTCAACCTCTACCTGGCATCGATTATAAGTGATCAGAAGTCTCCTGAAGAATTCTGCACACACCCCTCTTGTCTTCTTAATAGCCTTCTTGAACTCTTCGGTTGTGTTGATGGCAAACTCCAACAAATCATGGTCTTGCCTGAGGGTCCTGAGCCTGACTGTATGCTGTGTTAGAAGCTAATTGCTCTGTCACTGCCTATGTCAGCTTTATCTTCTCTGCTTCCTGCTTCTTCAGCTCCTCATCTATCTTTCTTTTTTTTTCTTCTTCTTCACTTCTGGCAGCTTCTTCTGCCTTTCTAGCTGCCTCTTGTGTAGGTCTTCTCTCCTCCTCCTCCTCTCCTTTTAGCCAACCTTCAGCCTCTTGGCATAGCCTCCTAGCCTCTTCATTTATTTTCCTGGTTTCCTCCTCCTCGGCCTTTTCCTGCTCATCCTGTCCCTTTCCACCTTTGTTGGTGATTTTTTCTTAAACCTTCTTCTTAAGGCCATCATGTTCTGTGCACTATGGAAAATGGACTCCTCTCTGTCCCAGTGGCTAGTGTATTCAAAATGTACATTTGCCTCTTTGTAGTGCTCTGCAACCTTATTCCGGGAGTCATTCCTCTGGAAATGCATTTCCCCAAAATGGAATTTCTCCAACTCCTCCATGAATTCATTGGCCTTCTTTACCCTGGTAAACTTGTAACTTCCCAATCTAAATGGCAAAGGAGGGTATGCTGCTTTCTTATGTTCAAATAGAAAACTCCCTATGCCATCTAAGAAGACTTGTCTAACTGCCTCTTTGTGGACTACATAGTCTGTGGCATACTTGGGCAGTAGTGAGGGTGCTCTAGAGCCTCCAAACATTCTGAAATATAGCCCATCCTCAGTCAAGTAATAATCAGCATACTCTTCAATCACCTGCAATGCCTCCTCTGACATGCAGTTGCATTATTTAAAGAAAATTAAGGTATATAGTGGCATAATGAAGTGCTCACACACTTCCCTATAGTGGCTATGATATTTGTGAGCCCACAATGGCTTGTACGCTGAGTAGACCAGTGTTCTTTCCCGATCCCAGATGCACCTCAGATTGGGGAAAGGTTGGTTGCATAGTATGCAATCAATTATTATAGAGCTCATGTAGAACTCTAATCTCTTTTGGGACACCCCTCCTAATGCTGATGCTATGCAGGCCAAGAGGCTATTGGACACAATGTTGGCCCAGTTGAAAACAGTCCCTTGTGTTGCAACATAGAAAATTATCGGCACCCACTCCAATTTGAATCTTTTACCATGGGCCCTCCCGAAAATCCTATTTAGCATCAAGGCGATGAGCCTGTAAGGGGTTCTTATACTTGTAGTGTCATACTCTCCAGTCGGCCTGGTTCTAAAGTTTTTTCCAGGCATGAGCATCCTCTTCAGTGTCTCGACTAGTTCCATCCTGATGCTTTTCAGCCAGTCTTCAGTCAGATATATTTGCGCTTCTGGTAAGTGGTAAGCGAGGGCCACATATCCAGGGCTATAAGCAGCATAACCTTGTTTATCAACATTTTCCAGAATCATGGTGGTCACATCTGCCCTGGGAAGAATCCACCCAATCACCTCTGAGCATGGAAAGATTTTAGGTCTAGTAGCAATTTTCATTAATGAAGACCTCTCTATGTTGGCATAAATGTTTTCTTCCTCAAAACCTATGTCAGGCACCTCTCGGTGCGTAATCAATCTGTAAATCTCCCCCCATTAATATTCGAGTTCTACACCAATCATGCATTTGGTGTCCTTGTAAGTGTATTCGACTCTGGTGATGACCTCGACTTTAGGTTCCTCTTCAACTATGGGAGCCTTCTTCTTCTGACGCTTAGACATTTTGAATTCCGAGGAATTTCCCTGTCATGTATAGGAAAGTGTTTTAGGTTCTGTTAGGTCATTTCTAGAGAACATTTAAAATAAAGACAACAGTGTAAGCATTTTTACCTCATCTTTGCTAATCATAAATGCAGCTACAAAAAATATGCAAAACAACGTTCAAAACCAAATGTTCCTGCCCAAAGACTAAAACCAACTCACAACCAACATGCACAGATCATCTTAGATAAACATGGGTTTTCTAAACGATGAAAAATCCTCTTCTTAATTCTGAACATAAAATAGTTTCAAAACCCCTCTTAGCGCTATGGATTACAACGTTACGCGATGCCTAAAATCAAGTGAGGATGCCGCAAGTGATAGCACACTATGAGACTGTAAATGCTCACCTCACAGTCTGACTGGAAAAATCCACTCTAACCCAGATCGGTTCGGGGTTCAGATTCGATAGTGAACAGAGTTGCCCTAAGCAAGGAACTAAAAACAAAACTAAGGTCTCAGTTCGCAAAATGAGGGTGACCGAACCAGTGGAAACAAACTTGGCACTTCCTAGGAAAGACATGAAATCCCTCCCTGGACAACCAAATGCAAAATGGTGAAAACTGGTGCGGACAGCGTAACGACCGTCTGCACTGGTTTCCCCAACAATCGAGTGCAGGCCGTAAGACCATAACGACTATGGGAGAGAACACTGAGTCAAAACCACCACACCCCCAACCGACGGCCATACTAATTAACTTAAAGATATACAGGCCGGGATGGGAAACCTAAGGAAAGAAACCGCGGGGATGGAAAAGTAGTTCAAACAATCAAATGAAATGGAAAAGGGGCACAAGGGCCTACCTTGCACTGTGCTGGAGGAAAACCGTTGAACTTCCATGGCGGAGCCACCTAGGAGCGAGGGTACCGACAGCGATAATCCTTGTCTACTCGAGTGAAAACGACAACGCAAAGAAAAGTCCAAAAATAACGATAAAATAATAAAACACCCAACTCCACTATATATACGCCCCGGTCAACTATAATCGGTGGGAAGAAAAAGTCATCAGGCGACAAAAGACTACGAGATCAACAATCCTATCAACATCGCTTCTACAACGACGGATGATGAAAAAGTCAGGAGAACCGTAAAGGCATCGATAGAGAAACCCATCAACACTCGCATCGGAGCTCGCAAGACTAAGGAATCAGAGCAATAGAAGGTTGGAGAGCCGCGATGGCGAACCCGTAAAAGAAATGAGTTCCGTAGATTAGCAGAATCGGAGTAAAAAATAACTATGAAGAAAATGAAAAAAATAAATCAAGCAAATAAAACAAACTTTCAGAATCATAGTACTTTCTAGAGCCACAATGGCGAGAGTTGACGAGAACCAAAAACCGGCCGACACAAAACAGCGGGGATCGAAAGAGGATGAAACAACTATCATACTGTTTTGTAGAACCCCTTCCGCAACAGCAAAATATGTATAGACAATGGTTCCGACAGGCTTCGAAAACAACTGCTGATAAAGACAAAACATCGGAGGCCAAAGCACTTGGCTTCGAACTTGGTGTCTGATTCTGCTCCGCAATGGCAGACGTGCAGGCGACTAGACTCCCAAACCAAAAATTCCAAAATACTTTCGAGGGTGAGGCAAAAGAAAAAAATTCAAACATAAAAACATTTTCCTGCATAAAATAGTCTTCATTCAACATTAAGTAAAACCCAAACTGAGCAAAACGAATTTAAAGGAGGGTCCCAAAAAAATTTTGAATTTTGGGAAATTGTTGTAGCTACAACAATTGGAAACTACCTGGTGAACCCTAGATTTCTAACTTAACTTTTTCCCAGTAAAATACTGTTTAATCATTCATCTCCTAAGTTGAATACTTCCAACTGCTTGTATTCCTAAGATGGCGAACACATGCATTTAAATCATTGAGAATAGTCCATTCTTTGGGAAAAGGGAAAACCCAAAACATTTGAAAGTATGGTTAACTCTTTTGAGGCTTAATAGGTGAGTTTTATTTTACTTCTGTCTTTGGGTAGTTTCTAGCTTGGACACCACGGGATCGTAACATATGGTAAACAGAACTATTCATTTGTTCCTCGTTCCCATGCCAATTGCACTTTTGTGCCTTTTGAACTTTTGTTCTTTCGAGTCCTCCATCTGCCTTTCTTTCTGAATTTTATTCAGGCTCTTCTATCCATAGTGTCCTTTTGTGTGAGAGAAGAATTTACTTTTCAGCTCACGGATGGAGAAGAACTTTTTGCAGATTGATATTCATGTTTCTGATACTTTGCTTTGATATGCATTGCTTCTTTAAGGAGTTTTGACTCTTAACATCCTTTAGTCTTGTGACATTATGGCATGGGATCATTTGTATATAATAAACTGTTTACCTTGCCTCCTTTCCGTGAGTCTTTTGCTATCACTCCCTAGGACATCTTAGATGTGAGATGGATGGAGCCCCGAAATAGTATTCCAGACCTTTTACTTCTAAGTTATTTACAGGGGTTAAGCAGGACTTCAATGAGTACATGGCCATTTAGGAAAACTACCTACTAGAAGACATCTTATCCTTTCAAAACAAACACACAGTCCCTTTCCAAAGATTTCCGTTAATCAAGAACCCTGATGTTTTCCATGCAACCAAAAGTTTGCCTCTTTTATTCAAAAACAAAAATAACCAAAACTAAGTGGTAAATCAAAACAAACAGCATCAAATTATTTATGTACAAAATCATTAAATCAAAAGAAAATAAAATTGTGCCCACCCCTGAAAATCCTTCAATCTAGTGAGTGAAAGGGATAGGCTGGATTGCAGACATGAGATACCTAACCATGGTCTAATTGTGCTATTTTTGAAACTGAAACCATGTCTACTGATTTACAATCAATCTCATTAGCCTGAGAAAGTTGAAGGAGATCAGGCTGAATGTCAATCATATTGCTGGCTTTCTCTGAGGCATGATATCTTAGTTCAAGCTTCGTTAGATAATTTCCCAGAACAGAATTAGCAGATTCATTTCCTTCCCCCAACTTAGTGATAGTGTATTTCATGTAAGGTTCTCTTAAAATTTTGATCTGATTTGGGGTACCCTTATGAGGTAACCATAAATGAGACTAGTCTGAAGCAAAATACCCCTTTAACCTTGTGGACCAATCTCGGTTCAGAATAAGTCCATATCCATCCGGTATGTCAGCCACCATAATATCAATAAATTGACATATCTTGTTATTTGCAGATAAACGAATGAGAGCGTTCTTCATTTCCCCCACTACTTTGACACTAGTTCTATCTAGTTGAATGACTTCCTAGGCAGTAGGTTTTGGCTGCCCATTAATTTTCTTACAAACTGCGAGTGGAATCACATTCACTGATGATCCAGAATCTACCAAACAATTATGCACCTTATGATTCAGCATTTCCAGAGTTAAAAGGAAAGGTGGGGTTTTAGCTTTCTCTTCCCCAATTAATTCGACATCTTCCTCCACAGGTTGATTTTCAGTGGGTACTTCTTTTTCTGGCTCTTCAGTCTTTTCAGTGTTTCTTTTGTCAATATCTACTTGTCCTTCCATAAGCTTGGTAGGCTTGTTGGTTTGTTCCATCTCTTGGCTGAAAATGGTAACTTTCGGTACTTTATCTTCAAAATTGTTATTTGACTGTCTCCTGACATTCTTTTGCAACTTCTTAATCTTTGAGATTGTTGTATTGTCTTTAATAATCAAATCCATGTCTCTTGTTGTTGTTGGTATGTTCTTAGGTTTAGGAGTAACCTTTTCTATATCAAACAACAAGACACAATCCTATAAAAACATGGTATCATTTTCCTATCTTTCTATGGTCTGAATACCTTTTTTCTCTTCATCACTGTCCTCAGTTAATTTAGAGTCCAAAATCTGATTCATTACCAATGTCATCGAATTTAGCCATTGAGGACAATGCTTTTCAGAATGGGGTTGTTGGTGGAAAGTGCAGAAATTATCCATCCCTACCTTCATCAGATTCATTGATGCTAATTGGTGTGGAGGGGTCTTGCATTGATTGTTATCCTCCCTTTTTTTGTAGTAAGGATTATAATATTTCTAAGCTTCTTTTTCCTTCTCCAAATCTATTATTCTATTGGAAAGCTTTTGCATCATTTTTAACATTCCCTCAAAATCATGTGATTGCTCCTCTTTAGGTTTAGACAGCAATAAGGCTCTTTTCCTGGCATTTTTTTCTCCAGATTGCTTGGGATAATCCTCTATACTTTCCTTTTCAGCCTCTACTCTTTCTGCCTCTTCATAAGTCTCAGCTAATGTAGGCTTAATTTGAACTTTTACGAACATAGCCAAGTTAGGGCCTAAAGCTGAGGTATAATACTCAATCAAAATTTTATCGGAAGGCTTATCAGTTGTAGAGAAGTTCTTGAGGTAAGCTGAAAATATTTGAGTAAAATTGTGTACCTTCTCATTCCTTTCTTTTTTTAAAACACCCAAACCTTTCATTAGTGCTGCATGCATCTTTTGGGCTGCATATTTACTTCTGAAAATCCTTTCAAAGGTATCCCAATCGGGGATAGAGTTTGCAGGAAAACCAAAGTACCAGGATGCTGCCGCTCCTTTAAGGTTATGTGGGAACAATATATAAACAACATCCTCATATTCCCCAGCCCTTAATCCTTCTATTTCCAAATAGAAAATTTGCAAGTGGTCATCCACTGCAACCTTCTCATTAGGATCAAACTTAGGCAGCAACTTCTCAAAAGCTTGAGGTAGGTTATGCAATGGAGGTGTTAGGTTCAAAGGTGATCTGGATTTCCAAGCCAGCGGTGGGTTAGGATGATTTACATTTATACCTACCATGAATCAGGGTGAAGGGTGAGGAGGTGAAAGAACAGGAGTTTGAACAGGAGAACCATAAGGTGTATCCGGGTCTACTTGATTCAAAGGCTGTACAACCTCTTGTAGTGCTACTTCTACTAATTCCTCCAAATATCCAACCAACACTAAGTCTTCCAATATAGGATAGTCTTTCCTTTTATATTCTCTTGAGTATTTCGATCAGAACAAAAAATGCTGTCAAAAATATCACTGGTGGGGTTATCTCGGGAAAACGGGTTTCCTCAGCCAGCCATGCACTGGCGGCCCTCCTTCTAGCACCAGAGACTGTTGAGGCCTGGAAATTCGTAGGAAACAATAGCAAGGGATTCTCCCCAGTCAATGTTCCCAACTAGCCCATGACTATTTGGTGTAGGGAATCCGTCCGGTTTAGCGGTCCGACTACCGTAGGTCAAAAAATAAAAGGTTTTACCGGTCGCGACCCGATCCACCGTATATATTTTTGTATTTTTGACTTTAAGAATGATATGCAAGTGCCTATCTAACATGCATATTGATTGAGAATGCAAGGAGTGTTCACAATGTGATGCGCAGGTTCTTACCTCTCGTCTTAGGCTTTCATGCATCTAACTCATACACAACAAGAATTTAAATCTAACTACCTACATATCCCCAGGGAGCAAGATTGTCACTTATTAATGAGTAATGTATCTTGTGCATGCATTATAAAGAGAAATTATAGATAGCTGATACTTCTTCCAAAACACATGAACAATTAAAGATATTTAAACAACCAGATAACCAATTGCGTATGAACAACATTCATTACTCATGGTGGTAATTTTTTATAAATGAACCAGAAATCATTCAAACAATAACATAGGTCCTAAGAGTTAGAATGATCTCATAGTTAATCCTACAAAAAGCTGAGAACGAAATAGTTCCTCTTCAAGAAATCCATAGCAGAACATTTGAACATCCCACCAAGCTTTCTCCAATAGGAAAACTGTAATTTTCTATTGCGAAAGGAAATAGTTCTTCTTACAATATGTCTTCACTAATCTAGTTGGGAAAAAGTTCCTCTCTCATTTAAATCTTCTATATTTATACAAAAAACAAGACTTTTGGGCTGCCCACGAATGACTCTTGGGCTTCCCCAACTCTTCGCCTCCCAAAAATTTACTTTCACTAAGTGTTTATAAAATTTAAAAAATATTACAAAAGTGAACAAATGTTCATAAGGAGGGCCCCGCTTGATTATTCAAAAATTTCTTCCACGCTGAAGCCTCTGAAGCAATACTTTCAAATTTATAAGGTTCCAAGAATCGAATATTTATTTCAAATTTTGAAGCCTGGTTTCTGATGACTTCTATTATGGCTGCGCTCAGGCAAAGCTGGTCTTCTAATAGCTGCACACCAACCGCAAAATGATCTACCTCATTCCTTAGGGTCTGTTCATCTAAATATTTAATGTGCTGTATCATTTTTTCATCTTCATGATGCCTTCTTTGCAAACTTTCCAAAAACAGACTGTGGTCCGAAAAATCATCCATTCTTTGCTCAGCCTCTACCTGGCATCGATTATAAGTGATCAGAATTCTCCTGAAGAATTCTGCACACGCCCCTCTTGTCTTCTTAACAACCTTCTTGAACTCTTTGGCTGTGTTGATGGAAAACTCCAACAAATCGTAGTCTTGCCTGAGGGCTTGTTGATCTCTTGAGGGTAACTCTGCAAGAGTTTCTTCATTAGTTTCTAACGTTGCCATTCTTCCTGTCAGGACTTCTAGGATGTCCTGAGATCTGTCAACAAAATATGAAGAGGTCTCCAAAATCTCTTCCAACTGGGTGTCTACATGCAAAACCTTGCACCTTTCTTCCTCTATAGCCACTTGTAGCTGGTGCATCTTGGCTCTTTGTGCCAGAACATGCTCCTTGAAAGGCTAAAGACTAACCTACTGTTACTTGGCCTCTTCTAAAGTTGTTGTCAATGAGGTAATATACTCTTTAAATTCTGCCTTCTGCACTTGAGATTTCCTCTCATCTTCCTCCAAGGTAGCCTTCTGCAGCTCCAATTCCCCTATCCTACCTAGTAGCTGCTCTTTTTCTGCCCTCAACTCTTGATATTCCTGTTGCACTTTCTCCAGACGCTCTTGGGCAGTCTCCATAGATCTCTTGTCTATCTGGAGGACCTGAAGCTCAGCTTTTGAAGACTTGATCTCCTTTTATATGTCTTCAAACTTTCTCTTTAACTCATTATTTTCCCCTCTTTACTTTCTCAGGGTATCTTTGAGCTGGGAAGAGGACTTCTTGGACTGTTCAAGATTATTCATTATTTTATCTACATTGTCCTCAGAAGCATGGATCAATGCAACCCCCACTCTGATAGTGAACCTGGGGTCTCTGTCTGTCCCGTATACGACAGTTGTATCATTTATCATTTTACCAGATAGCTCCCCAGTTTCAACCTTCCTCTCATTCCTCTTTACTATCCTTTTCTTTTCTTTATCATAAAAGATAGCATTAAAATCCGGTACCTCCTCCCCTTTCTTCTGTTCAAAGGGGATTAGCCTAAGGGTGGGGATCATAGCCTATCCTAGTGTTCTAGAAGCAGGCGCTTCAAGATCTTGAATGTCAGGGTTTTCCAAGTCGTGAGCCTAACTGTCTGCTGCGTCAGAAGCTAATTGCTCTATCACTACCTATGTCAACTTTATCTTCTTTGCTTCCTGCTTCTTCAGCTCCTCATCTATCTTTCTTTTTCTTCTTCTGCCTTTCTGGCTACCTCTTGTGCAGCTCTTCTCTTCTCTTCTCCTCCTCCTCTCCTTTTAGCCAGCCTTCGACCTCTTGGGATAGCATCCTAGCCTCTTCATTTCTTTTCTTGGTTTCCTCCTCCTCGGCCTTTTCCTGCTCGTCCTGTCCCTTTCCAACTTTGGTGGTGATTTTCTTTTTAAACCTTCTTCTTAAGGCCATCATGTTCTGTGCACTGTGAAAAATGGACTCCTCTCTGTCCTAGTGGCTAGTGTATTCAAAATGTACATTTTCCTCTTTGCAGTGCTCTGCAACCTTATTCTGGGAGTCATTCCCGTGGAAACACATTTCCCCAAAATGGAATTTCTCCAACTCCTCCACGAATTCATCAGCCTTATTTACCCTGGTAAACTTGTAACTTCCCAATATGAATGGCAAAGGAGGGTATGTTGCTTTCTTATGTTCAAATAGAAAACTCCCTATGCCATCTAAAAAGACTTGTCTAACTGCCTCTTTGTGGACTACATAGTCTGTGGCATACTTAGGCAGTAGTGAGGGTGCTCTAGAGCCTCCAAACATTCTGAAATATAGCCCATCCTCAGTCAAGTAATAATCAGCATACTCTTCAATCACCTGCAATGCCTCCTTCGACATGTAGTTGCATTCTTTCAAGAAAATTAAGGTATATAGTGGCATAATGAAGTGCTCACACACTTCCCTACAGTGGCTATTATATTTGTGAGCCCACAATGGCTTGTACGCCGAGTAGACCGGTGTTCTTTCCCGATCCTAGATGCACCTCAGATTGGGGAAAGGTTGGTTGCATAGTATGCAATCAATTATTATAGAGCTCATGTAGAATTCTGATCTCTTTTGGGACACCCCTCCTAATGCTAATGCTATGCAGGCCGAGAGGTTATTGGACACAATGTTGGCCTAGTTGAAAATGGTCCCCTATGTTGCAACATAGAAAATTATCGGCACCCACTTCAATTTGAAGCTTTTACTATGGGCCCTCCCGAAAATCCTATTCAACATCAAGGCAATGAACCTGTAAGGGGTTCTTAGACTTGCAGTGTCATACTCTCCAGTCGGCCTGGTTCTAAAGTTTTTTTTAGGCATGAGCATCCTCTTCAGTGTCTCGACTAGGTCCATCCTGATGCTTTTCAGACAGTCTTTAGTCAGATATATTTGCGCTTTTGGTAAGTGGTAATCCAGGGACACATATCCAGGGATATAAGCAGCATAACCCTGTTTATCAACATTTTCCAGAATCATGGTGGTCACATCTTCCCTGGACAGAATCCACCCAATCACCTCTGAGCATGGAAAGAGTTCAGGTCTAGTAGCAATTTTCATTATCGAAGACCTCTCTATGTTGGCATAAATGTTTTCTTCCTCAAAACCTATGTCAGGGACCTCTTAGCGTGTAATCAATCTGTAAATCTCCCCCCATTGATATTCGGGTTCTACACCAATCATGCATTTGGTGTCCTCGTAAGTGTATTCGACTTTGGTGATGACCTCGACTTCAGGTTCCTCTTCAACTATGGGAGCCTTCTTCTTTTGACGCTTAGACATTTTGAATTCCGAGGAATTTCCCTGTCATGTACAAGAAAGTGTTTTAGGTTCTGTTAGGTCATTTCCAGAAAACATTTAAAATAAAGACAATAGTGTAAGCATTTTTACCTCATCTGTGTTAATCGTAAATGCAGCTACGAAAAATACAAAAAACAATGTTCAAAACCAAATGTTCCTTCCCAAATACCGAAACCAGCTCACAACCAACATGCGCAGATCATCTTAGATAAACATGGGTTTTCTAAATGATGAAAAATCCTCTTCTTAATGCCAAACAGAAAAGAGTTTCAAAAGCCCCTCTCAACACTATGGATTACAATCTTACGCAATGCCTAAACTCAAGTGAGGACGTTGCAAGTGATTGCACACTATGAGACTGTAAATGCTCACCTCATGATCTGACTGGAAAAAGCCACTCTAACCCAGACTGGTTCGGGGTTTGGATTCGACAGTGAAAAGAGTTTCCCTGAGCAGGGAACTAAAAACAACACCAAGGTCTCGGTTCACAAAATGAGGGCAACCGAACCAATGGAAACAAACTCAGCACTTCCTAGGAAAGACATGAAAGCCCTCCCCGGACATCTTAGATAAACATGGGTTTTCTAAATGATGAAAAATCCTCTTCTTAATGCCAAACAGAAAAGAGTTTCAAAATCCCCTCTCAACACTGTGGATTACAATCTTACGCAATGCCTAAACTCAAGTGAGGACGTTGCAAGTGATTGCACACTATGAGACTGTAAATGCTCACCTCATGATCTGACTGGAAAAAGCCACTCTAACCCAGACTGGTTCGGGGTTTGGATTCGATAGTGAAAAGAGTTTCCCTGAGCAGGGAACTAAAAACAACACCAAGGTCTCGGTTCACAAAATGAGGGCAACCGAACCAATGGAAACAAACTCGGCACTTCCTAGGAAAGACATGAAAGCCCTCCCCGGACGGCCAAACGCAAAATGGGGAAAAATGGTCCGGACAGCGTAACGGCCGTCTACACCGGTTTCCCCAACAATCGAGTGCAAGCCGTAAGACCATAATGGCTACAAGAGAGAACGCTGAGTCAGAAACAAAACAACCCCAACCACCAACCATACTAATTAACTTGAAGATATACATGCCAGGATGGGAAAACCTAAGGAAAGAAACCGCGGGGATGGAAAAGTAGTTCAAAAAATCAAACAAAACAGAAAAGGGGTACAAGGGCCTACCTGGCACTGTGTTGGAGGAAAACCGTTGAACTTCCATGGTGGATCCACCTAGGAGCGAGGGTACCGATAGCGAGAATCTTGGTCTGCTCGAGCGAAAACGACAGCGCAGAGAAAAGTCCAAAAATAACGTTAAAATAATAGACCACACAACTCCACTATATATACGCACCGGTCAACTATAATTGGCGGGAAGAAAAAGTCATCTGGTAGCAAAAGACTACGGGATCGACGATCCTATCAACATCGCTTCCGCAACGGCGGATTATGAAAAAGTCAAGAGAACCACAAAGGCATCGGCAGAGAAACCCATCAACACTCGCATCGGAGCTCGCAAGACTAAGGCATCGGAGCAATAAAAGGTTGGAGAGCTGTGACGGTGAACCTGTAAAAGAAATGAGTTCCACAAACCAGCAGAATCGGAGTCAAAAATAACTATGAATCAAACGAAAAAAATCAATCAAGTGGATAAAACAAACTTTCGGAATCATAGTGCTTTCTAGAGCCGCAATGGCGAGAGTTGACGAGAACCAAAAACCGGTCGACACAAAATGGCGGGGATCAGAAGAGGATGAAACAACTATCAGACCGTTTTGTAGAACCCCTTCTGCAACAGCAGAAGACATATAGACAATGGTTCCGACATGCTTCGAAAACAATCGCCGATAAAGACAAAACATCGAAGGCCAAAACACTTGGATTCGGTCCTGGGGTCCGGTTCTGCTCCGCAATGGCAGACGTGCAGGCGACTAGACTCCCGACCCAAAAATTCCAAAATACTTCCGAGTGTGAGGCAAAAGAAAAAATTCAAACATAAAAAAATTTTCCCGCATAAAATAGTCTTCATTCAACATCAAGTAAAACCCAAACTGAGCAAAACAAATTTAAAGGAGGGTCCCAAATTTTTTTTGAATTTTGGGAAATTGTTGCGGCTGCAACACTGTCGTATAATATAACTTTGCTATTTTCATTTCTAGCCTCTTCATCATGATCATATCTAATGTTTGTATATAAACATTAAAACATCAGACTTATCTGTCTTTGTTTTGTGCTTGCTATACCATTTCCTGCTTTTCACTAGGTTTTAGAGTTATTGACTCATTTTTCCAGTGCACTCTTAGGAGCAATGTAGTAAGTATTACTAGTGTTATGTTATCCTATTCTGTAGTGCACCATGCTCACATTTTGGACAAGTTTTCCCTACGTTTAACTACTAAAGCTAACTATTTGTATCTTTCCCTTGGTTACCCGCTATCATGAGGTTCTTTTGCACTAAGCAGTTCTAATAACAGTGGTGCATGGTTTGTCCTCTTTTTGTAGAGAAATTGATGAATAAATACCGTCATTGGAGATTTCAGTAGAAGTGCACATAACCTGATAGTCTCAGTCTCTCAGAATACCCTCTCTAAGGAGAATTTGCTCAACATCAATTGCAATTGCCTTTGTGGGTGCACTACATATCCTGGTGTTCGGTCACATACAAGCTTGATAGAACCTCCTGGACTTGAATTATTGGAGTTTGAAGCCTGAATTTTCTATAGAAAACTATTGTTGTTTGCTCATAGTGGTTTTGAGGCTACTAAGTGGAGCTTTGTAGAAATTGTGGAACTACAGAGCTTTTCTTGAGTTGTACATGCATAATTGCTTTGAGTAATTAGTGAGACATCGACCCCAGCCATAGCAGTCTCTATATAAACTAACGAAATCCCATTGCATGCATCAATTCTTGCAAATTCTAAGTGTAGGAAAGCATTGCGATAGAAGAACACAATATTCCCTCTGTGGTTTTCCATTTCTTGTGTCCAATATATAAGAATCTTCTACCAGGAGGAAAACAAGTAGGAATGAGGGATACCTTGGAGTGCTTCCTAAGAAGAAACCCAAGCATGAACCTGAGGAGAACAAATTCATGTTCAGGGTTTTGCTTCTTAATGGTTTGAATTTAACTCTGCAGTTGGAGGATACTGTGGAAAAGATGTCGGTTGCCGAGTTTGTAAGGACTATTAGGAGAAAAGCTGAGAAATAAATAATAGAAAAAGGGGCCAAGAAAAATCCGCTGGGGTCCCCAATTCTATGTGAAAGATACAATTGGAGAACGAATAAAGATGGAAGCATCATATGCAATGATTCCCACAACAATCCCATGCTCGTAGCTCTACAGGTTCATCCCTAAACTTCCTCTCCTAAACTATTTCTTTTGTTTTTTTTATAAGTCAACAAAAATGTATATATGTGCGCTACAAAAAAAAAGCATTCCATGAGCTCCTCAAAGTGAATTCTGTTAGAACAAATATTTCCATATCTAAATATTATTTTCTAGAATGTTAACATTCATAGATAACAAATATTTATCCGGAGTATTTAGTGGCATTTTATTCATATAGTAAGACAACATGACTCTTTCCTCTATTTTTTGTTTTATATTGTTTGACATGATGGTGGTATTAACAGTGTCCACACATTTCTAGTAAAAACCTATTTATATGTGTATTTAATATATTTCTGTCTTAAACTTTAAAATTTGTGGGTTGTTTTCTTTTTAATACAATGGTTAAAGAAATCTTTTCGAATACAAACACAAGTTTCCACATCAGTGAGGCAATGGTACTGTAATATAGCATTTAAATTTGAGTTGATATTATGGTGGAAAATGTGTGCTGGATAGATTGATTGTTGATTTCCTTCGTAGGACATGTGGAATGTAACTCCAGAGTCACATCTCTTGGTGTAATTACCCCAAGAACACACTTTCCAGACAACATTAGCTGATTTTTTTTTTTTGGTTAAGTGCCCCGTGACTTGTTGGGCGAACCTTGGTTATATCACAAGTGTATTAAGATAGATTTCTTGGTTTGGCATGGAAATCTTTGTTGGGGTTGAAACAGAGGTTTATTTCCATTCTATAGCATTTGTCTTGTAGTAATAGTTTTTAGGAATAGCGGTGACATTTCCACCTAATGGCTCTTGTTTGACAAATATCTAATGTCTAGCTTAGGATTTTCCTATTGAATATTTCTGAAGTGGATCTAGTTATTTAAAAGAAAATTGGGTTTTAACCATTCAACCCTATCTACTCTTTAATCACTAAAGCTTCCATGAGATTGTCAAATGACCCCATCTTCCTAACTTGGATTTGTTGGGCAATAATCACATATTTTACGCCATTTTAAATCTTAATTCATCTTTCATTTTCTGTTTTATAAGATCTGAAAATTTCTGTCATTTACATGTATTAAAATCATCCCTAAAACATCAAATCGCATGGTAGGTTTGCCCCAGTTTGTGGTTGGGAATTACCTTCTATAAATATGCTCGGTAGCGCTGATTAAATCTGGTCTAAAATAGAATTAAAAGGTTGATTTGCAGGGTTGAAAACTTCAGATTAATAAGTGAAATTCCTGTATCTTCCCTAGTTTTAGCCTCATGTGTACCTTATTTCAAATCTAACTAAAGGTTAAAACATTCTTTTGTCACAAATCTTGGTTGTTGGTAGAAAAAGACGTATGATTTGCAAGTTTGTAGCAGCATTTATTTATTAATTCAGATCTCAAATTTGAGGATATTTTCACATATACACTAATAAATTCTCAAACCACGATTCTTTACTACTAAAATCCCTTGTAGCATCAACTAGTACATTGATCGTATCAATCCATTTAACATTTTCTTCTGGAACTAAATCTTGTAATTGCAAATAATCATTAGAGGAAATTTGGGGTCTAAAATGGGCCTTATAAGAAAACGTGCCAAAATAAGTTTTTATGAGTTGGAATTCAAGAACCAATAGAATTTCAATAAAAAAAGTCAACCATAATGGTTGAATTGACATATTTGTCATTAAAAAAAACTACTTTTTTTGTTCGTATTTTCGACATATCTCATTGTTTTTTTACTCAAATTTCGATCAGGAGAGCTCGTTGGATCTTTCTCCAAAATTAATCAATATTATTTTATTATTTTCACTATTATTTTATCATTTTCCTTAGGAGGCCCATTTTAGACCCCAAAATTCCTCTAATGGCATCTCAATAAAAGTTAGAGCCTAGAACCATTCAACCCTATCTACTCTTTAATCACTAAAGCTTCCATGAGATCGTCAATTGACCCCATCTTCCTAACTTGGATTTGTTAGGCACTAATCACAGCTTTTATACCATTTTAAATCTTAATTCATCTTTCATTTTCAGTTTTATAAGATATGAAAATTTCTGTCATTTACATGTATTAAACTCATCCCTAAACATCAAATCACATGGTAGGTTTGCCCCAGTTTGTGGTTGGGAATTACCTTCTATAAATCTGCTCTATAGTGCTGATTAAATCTCGTCTAAAACAGAATTAAAAGGTTGATTGCAGGGTTGAAAACTTCAAATTAATAAGTGAAATTCTGAGATCTTCCCTAATTTTAGACTCATGTGTACCTTATTTCAAATCTAACTAAAGGTTAAAACATTCTGCTGTCACAAATCTTGGTTGTTAGTCGAAAAAGACATATCATTTGCAAGTTTGTAGCAGCATTTAATTTATTAATTCGGATCTCAAATTTGAGGATATTTTCACATATACACTAATAAATTCTTAAACCCTGATTCTTCACTACTAAAATCCCTTGTAGCATCAACTAGCCCATTGATCGTATCAATCCATTTAACATTTTCTTCTAGAACTAAATCTTGTAATTGCAAATAATGCATCTCAATAGAAGCTAGAGCCTAGAACCTACTGCCTGTACATGATAGATATGGTGTTACCACTTTCCATTGCAGATAACATTGTAATACCTGCAACATCTATGATATAGCCCAATTGAATTTTGGTAGAGCGACTTATTGTAATTTTCAGTTTTTGTTATTTTATGCTTGGTTTGACAAGCGAATCCACAGATACACTTCAAGAATCAGTAGTCGATAAATCAATACCTTGGATAACTTATCCCATTCAATTATTTCTAGTGGCATGATTATATGCCTAGAGTAAATTCGTTAAGAACTTATTCAGAACATAGCATCTATTGTATATTGGTCTAATGTACACATTTCCATGTCGGTTTCTAATTACTTGCAATATTTCCATACTTATTCATCACATCCAAATAGGGTCCTTATAGAATGGTCTTATTCACACCCTCTGTGCATATGAAAATTGTATGGTTTCATCTGGGTCCAATGTGCATCCTGTGAACTTCCAAAGTTTTTATCAGGAAGACAGAAAACTGATAGAAAAGAACAATGAATTTCTATCATTGTTCTTTTCTATCACCTTTATGTCTGCCTAATAAAAACTTTGGAAGTTCATAGGATGCACATTGGACCCAGATGAAACCATACAATTTTCATATGCACAGAGGGTGTGAATAAGACCATTCTGTAAGGACCCTATTTGGCTATGATGAATAAGTATGTAAATATTGCAAGTAATTAGAAATGGACATGGAAATGTGTACATCAGACCAATATACAATAGATTCTGTGTTCTGAATAAGTGCTTACAAAATTTACTCTAGGCACATAATCACGCCACTAGAAATCATTGAATGGGATAAGTTATCTAAGGTATTGATTTATTGACTGCTGATCCTTGAAGTGTATCTGTGGATTCACTTTTCCATAGACACAAAATCCATGAGACTGCACATCAATCACAAGCACTTATTGAAGATCCAAAAATGTGGAAAGGAAGGTGCCTTTCCACGGTTTTTAATTTTTTTTTGAAACCTCCAAGTTTCGTCTCAATATCGATGAAGGTTCGTCGCGGGTATTGAAAAACTGTTGAAACCCTAAGTGGCTTTCCATGGTTTTTTGTGGAAAAAAATTCTGTTCAAATTTCAGAATTCATCAATAGAGAGACAATCGTTCATTGAAACAATTCCATGGTTTTGTGTGGAAACAAAATTTTGTCTAGCAGTTTTTCCCATTTTTTTGTCGTTATAGGGACGAATGTTTTGTCAATAAAGTGACGAAAAGTAGAAAATGAATTAAAAAAATTGATTTCAAGGCCACTGCATAGAAGACACGTGGAGGCCATATTTCTTCGCTATATAGACAGCCTATAAATTTTGTTGTTATATCAACGAAATAATTGCCACGAAACATCAAAACCATATCGTCACAAGTGAGATGACAAAACATGGAAATAGCAACGAAAAACCACCACAAATTTGCTCATATGTATTAGTGCTTGTAGATCCACATGGAAGTCACAATGGACTTCCCCTCTGGTCTTGGGACAACATACCAAACATCATTCTTCATGATCGACTGGTACTCCTCCATCATAGCATCCTTCCATTCTTTCTTCTTGTTGATGCAATTGTAACTTCGGAATGTATTCACTTGTATTTCTTATCTATTGTAACCCGATGTTTATTCTGGGATGTAATTGAGTCATGTCATACCCCGATGTTTATTCCAGGAAGTTTCTATAATGTGAAAATTGTGTCAAGTCATTATGGCTAACCCTCCTATTGGTCAAGGGTTAAAGTCCCCACAGTTATGGGGCCCTTGGGTTATTAGACTATCCTAGTGAATTCAACCCTAGGTGAGTCATTGTAAGTCGGGACAATATTGCCCACCATTGTGTTAAGGATAAACCTCCTTGTTGATCGGAGGAGGCAAAGTCCCCACAAGTTGTGGGGCACTAGGGTTATTAGACACTCCTAGAGATGTCGGCTCTAGTAAGTAATTGTTAAGTGAGGACGACATGATGGAGTGGGTTCCAAGTGAATGAAAGAATATAAATAGAGAGTAAGTCTCTCTATTTAGGACACACACACTCACTCATTGGGGGCGCATGAGTGAGAGAGGAGAAGCTCTCTCAGTGAGAGAGAGAGAGAGACTACTGCTATTGGGAGATCATCTTTATGTTTTCAGGTTTTACCTTTGATGTTGATTCTATCTCTGAGGAAGTTGTGGGGTTTTATCCTCTATGGTTTCCTTGAGGAAAATTCTTTATGTCTCTTGTCTCTTGTGTTGTGCTTGTGTTTTATTGATGTACATGTTATTCTCTCAGTTAAAGATCCTAAGATCATAATGGTAGCTTGAATGATAAAAATCTAACATGGAATCAGAGCTAACCTGAGAAGAAGAAATTGTGCAGCTGCAGAAGCTAGTGCTTCTTACTTTTTGGGTCTCTCTCCACAATCCATCAGAAAAAGTATTCTAGGATGACTCTCCATTGAAGGGTGCATCTTTCTATCCAAGCAGAATTCGATTCCGAGCATTTTCAGTTTTTTATGCGAAAATTAGGGCTTTCTACAGAAGAGGAATTTTTGAGTGAGCCCAGCATAGGATTTTTCTCCTCATCAAAATCGAATTCTATAGACCTGGATCACGAAATTTGGTTGGGTGAAACTTCGGGAAATTCAAACCCTAGTTTGACCCTGAGCTAGAAAAACCCTAAATACTAAAACTGCTATGTTTTGGTACATTCGCTATATCTCGCGCTTGGAAAAGGATTAGGAGCTGAAAATGGCAGGGGATGAAGATAAAATGCTGATGAACACTGTTTCCAAAATTCCACCTCCGATTCACTATATTATGGGAGATATGATCCCTCCAAGTTAAGGTTCCATCCTCTTCCAGAATTCATCCATAAACATGACACCTAGGAAGCATTGCTATAGCTTGGGCTACATAGGTCCTAATGGAATTCCTAAAGCTATTCCAAAAATGGAATGGACTGTAATTTCTATTGCCTGAATTTCAGACCCATAATATGAAATAGTGACATGTGGAAGTCCGTACAACTTCATTGTTTTGAACAGTCCTGTAACCGGTCACCTTGGGAAAAGGATCATAAATCCCAATTGGTGAAACCAATTCTAATGAAACTGGTGGTGTTGTATCAGGGACATGTGAGGTTACCTCATTGCAAAATTTTAGGCATAGAGGAGTATTAATTTGAGAGATATCACAGAAACAGTGACAGGAATTTCTGCAGAAGAAATTGGAAAACTAGGTCTTCCTGTTCCGAGAGCTTCCCTCCACTATTTTCAGAAAAGGAGTACATTGGACATCTCCATTTGAAGAAGTATATCTATTTATCCAATCATATCTGAAAGATTCTAAGTTTTGAAAATTAGGGTTTCTGTGACAAACCCTAGATCAGCCAGCTTCAAAACCAGGACGGACACCTCAAATCAGTAAGATCTAATCCTTTGCTATTTTCATTTGAGGTTCTCATTTCAAAGTGATCTATCAAATCAGCTTGATGATAAGCTTGCTAAAGTTGAAAATTTCCAATTATGGAAGTATATGATCTCTCTGAAGAAAATGAATTGGACACCTACATGAGTAGAGAGGTTCCAGTTCCAGAGGGAGATGAGGTTAGAAGCCTTACACAAGAAGAACTTGGTCAAGGCCAAGAAGATCATTGTTGATTCAATCACAGATCAACTTGTACCACAAGTGTCTTCCCTAAAGACACCAAAGATGTTTGATTCCTTGACCAAGCTATTTTAAGGGAACAACATACATCAGAAGATTACCTTAAGAAACCATTTGAAGAATGTGAAGATCCAGAATGCAGAGACCATTCAGTCATAAGGGTCTCTCAAATCAAAGAACAACTTGAAGTGGTAAAAGAAGAAGTGAAGAATGCAGAAGTGGTGATGGCCACCTTGAATGGCCTCCCAGGATCATGGGATTCATTCATTCGAGGAATGTGTTCCAAAAGGAAGTGATTACTTTCAGTATACTCTAGGAAGAAGAAGAATCTTGACTCATAAGAAGAGAAGAGAAGATGGGAGCAATTGAATATCAATATCTCACCATCCAAAGAAGATCCCTCAAGCGATGAGGAATATGAAGAACTCAACTCTTGAAGCACCTCTTATACACCTTAGCATTTGGATAAGAAACGATGCTATCATGAATGAAGAAGACGATGAAGTTGAAGGCTCAAGAAGGAGTCTACCCATGAAACAAATAAAGATAAGTATTCAATTGTCATTTCATGGCATTGTTTTGTTATGCATTTGTTTATATTCAGCTGATGTATTATGAATGATAGGATGTTTGCATTAATGATAGTATAATACTAATGAACACATACATGAGGAGCTTGATGAACATCTGAACCTTTGCTACAAGGTTGATAGAGGATGATAAGCTCACATATGGGTGTGAGATGAAATTTTGAAAAAGTTCAAGATAGAGGATCTTGGTATCCAGTGATCCTAGATGGATACATAGAAGATTAGTAGCATAGGAAGCTACTTTTCACTCCGGTACAGAATGTTTCAGTGCATAGAGTACGGAAGACAGAGGGAGTATGATGCTTTAGAGGGAGTGACTGCAAAAGATCCTATGTTTCGACATGGTATGACAGTATGGACAGATTACTGATGACTCTAGGCTTTACTGAGAGTAAAGTGGATTCCAACCTTTGCTTCAAGGTTGAAGGCGGAAGACCAGTGATGCTCCTGTTATGTGTCGATGCACTATTTTCTAGGCATGGAGGTGTGGAAAAGGGAAGTAGCAGTATAGATCCTGAATAGGTTCAGGATGATGGACTGCATGACCACACCTATGGCATCGAACCTGAAGCTATTAAGTGATGCTTCATCAGAGACAGTTGATGCTACGATGTATCGTTAGATGATTGGGTCCTTGATGTATCTAACAAACACGATACTAGACATTTCCTTTGCTGTGAACACCTTGAGCTAGTTCTTGATAGATCCGAGACATGTTCACTTGATTGCTGCAAAGCATATTCTGAGGTACCTAAAGGGTACAATTGATTATGGGCTCAAGTACGATACGAATCAGAAGATTAACCTGGAGGGTTATGTTGATTCAGATTGGGCAGGAAATGCCATCAATAGGAAGAACACTTCAGGGTGTTGCTTCAATATGGGATCAGGTGTGATCTCTTGGTTTAGCAGGAAGCAATCCTGTGTGGCACTGAGTATAGCTGAAGCAGAGTATGTTGTAGCTTGTTCAGCTATTTGTGCAGTAGTATGGGTATGAAAGCTACTGTCGGATTTATTTGATCTCCAAATGGATGCTACGTGTATACATTGTGACAACCAAAGTTGCGTGAAGTTGTCAGAGAATCTAGTGTTCCATGACAAGTCGAAGCATATCGAGATCAAGTATCACTATATTAGGGATATGGTGCCGAGGGGAGTAGTGAAGCTCTAGTATGTTGCAACGTAGGAACAGATAGCTGATATATTGATGAAACCATTGGCTAGGCTGAACTTCGGGTACTTCAGGGAGAAGCTTGGTGTTCTCCAGATTGATGTTAACTCCAAGGGAAAGTGATGAGACCCATAGCCATTTTGACATGGTGAGAGGATTGATTGCTTCCATGGTTAGATGTAAGGGCTGAGCCATTTTGTCATGGTGAGAGGATTGGTTCCTTCCATGTCAGATATGAGTGCTGAGATCCATAGACATTCTGATAAGTAGGTCAAATATAAGGGCTGAGCCATTCTGTCATGGTGAGAGGATTGGTTCCTTCCATGTCAGATGTGATTGTTGGCCATTCTGTCGAGTAGGACAAATGTAAGGGAAACTGCCATTCTGGGAATGGAGGTACCCCATCAGTTACCAGGAAAACTCAGTCTAGGACTAAGAAGCCATTCTGATGTGATAGAGGAATGTGTTCCCACTTGATCATATGTAAGGGATGAACCATTTTGTCATGGCTAAAGGATTAGGTTCCTTCCATGTCAGATGTGAGTGTTGGCCATTCCGATGAGCAGGTTGGATGTAAGGGAAACTGCCATTCTCTAGGAGGATGGAGGCACCTGGTCAGTTACCAGGTAGCTCAGTCGAGGACTGGGGGCCATTCTGATGTGACTGTAGGATTGGTTCCTACAAGATCAAATATGAGTGCAAGCCCTTCCATCAATGTGAGCAGGATGTGTTCCATCCTAGATGGATGTAAGTGTAGAGCCCTTTCATCATTGTGAGTAGGATGTATTCCATCCTGGATGGATGTAATTGCAAATCCCTTTCATCATTATGAGCAGGATGTGTTCCGACCTGGATGAATGTAAGTGCAGATCCCTTTCATCATTGTGAGCAGGATGTGTTCCAGCCTGGATGAATATAAGTGCAGAAATATTCCATCATTGTGAGCAAGATGTGTTCCAGCCTGGATGGAAGTGTGGAAATCTTCCATCATTGTGAGCAGGATGTGTTCCAACCTGGATGGAAGTACAGAACTCTTCCATCATTGTGAGCAGGATGTGTTCCATCCTAGATGGATGTGGGTGTTGTGCCTTTCTGACGAGTAGGTCAGATATAAGTGCTGAAGAAGACCTACATGGAGGCCAGGCCTACAACCAGCATGGAAAAGGGCTTCCTCTGTAGAAATTCTTGTGACGAGAAGAATCATGAGACAGCACCTATGGTACTGATCCAGATCGAGTGAGGATCTAGATCCAGTGATGATTATCTAGCAGTGATGATCTAGATCGAGTGATGATCTAGATCTAGTGATGATGTCCAGTGATGATCCAGATTGAGTGATGATCCAGATCAAGTGATGATGATCCAGATCGAGTGTTGATATAGATCCAGTGATGATGATTAAGATCGAGTGATGATGATCCAGATCAAGTGATGATCCAGATCTAGTGATGATGATCCAGATCGAGTGATGATCTAGATTCAGGGATGATGATATAGACCCAGATGAAGATGACTTGAAGATGAAGATGACAAGAACTCAATGCTGATCCAAATGATACAGAGAAGAAGACTTGTGCTGATAAATTATGTCGAGAGAATACCTTCCTAGTTAAGAGGGAGTGTTGATGTAATTGTAACTTTGGAATGTATTCACTTGTATTTATTATCTATTGTAACCCGATGTTTATTTCGGGATGTAATTGAGTCATGTCATACCCCGATGTTTATTCCGGGAATTTTCTATAATGCGAAAGTCATGTCAAGTCATTATGGGTAACCCTTCTATTGGTCAAGGGTTAAAGTCCCCATAGTTATGGGGCCCTTGGGTCATTAGACTATCCTAGTGAAGTTGACCCTAGGTGATTCATTGTAAGTCGGGGCAATAGTCCCCACCATTGTGTTAAGGATAAACCTCCTTCTTGGTCGGAGGAGGAAAAGTCCCCATAAGTTGTGGGGCACTAGGGTTATTAGACACTCCTATAGATGTTGGCTCTAGTAAGTAATTGTTAAGTGAGTTTGACATGATGGAGTGGGTTCCAAGTGAATGGAAGAATATAAATAGAGAGTGAGTCTCTCTATTTAGGACACACACGCTCACTCATTGGGGGTGCATGAGTGAGAGAGGAGAAATTCTCTCAGAGTGAGAGAGAGAGAGACTACTGCTGTCAGGAGATCATCTTTATGTTTTCAGGTTTTAGCTTTGGTGTTGATTCTATCTCTAAGGAAGTTGCAGGGTTTTCTCCTTTATGGTTTCCCCGACAAAAATTCTTTATGTCTCTTGTCTCTTATGTTGTGCTTGTGTTTTATTGTTGTACATGTTATTCTCTTAGTTAAAGATCCTAAGATCATAATGGTAGCTTGAATGATAAAAATCTAATACTTCTCTACCACTTCTTCATAGTTGGAAGGTTCTTTATCAATAATGTCACATAATAGGGCTAGATATCTAGAGTAGGACCTAGCTCTCTTTCTTTCTCTGTGCATTTCTTCTGGTTCCCCATATCTTTCTACACCTTGGATAGCCTCTCGTACCCATGCAGGTTTCCTCTTCTGAGGATTCTTTTCTTGAGGTGGCTCTACTGGTTCTTGAGGTTCTTCCATTTCTCGATCTTCTTCTAGAGTTGCTTCATTCATTGTTGTATTAGGGATTTTTGGTACTTCCGATTCTTTAGAGTCTTCAACATGTCTTTTTTCTGGAATTGATGTAAGTTGATTCTTTGTCAAATGTTACATCTCTACTGATGTTGATCTTCTTGAATCTTGGGAAGTATATTCTAAAAGCCTTCGAGTTTTCAGAGTATCCCACAAATATACCCTTCTTTCCTTAAGGATATAACTTTGTCCTCTTTTCTTTTGGAATGTGTATGTACACTGGAAAACCAAATATTCTGAGATGAATGAATTCTGGTTTCTTGCCAGAAAATACTTCGTCAGGTGTCTTGTTCTCAAGTACTCTATGTGGAGTACGGTTTTGTACATACATAACCGTCCTAGAAGATTCTTCCCATAGATGCATAGGAAGGTCTTGATCATTAATAATTTCCCTTGCTGCTTCCATGATTGTACTATTCTTCCTTTCTGCAACCCCATTCTATTTTGGATTATATGGATTGATCAAATCCCTCTTAATCCCTGAATCTCTGCATAATTCTTTGAATTCATTTGATGTGAATTCTCTGCCATCATCTGATCAAAATATCTTGATCTTCTTCTCTGTGTGGTTCTCAATCAAGGCTTTGAATTCTTTGAACTTGCTGAATACTTCATCCTTGTTATTCATGAAGTATATCCATGTCATTCTAGAAAAATCATCAATGAAAGAAACATAATATACATACCTCTTAGAGAACTGGATGACATTGGACTGCATACATTGGAGTCGATGATTTACAAGATTCCTTTTTCCTTTCTCTCCCTACTTGTAAATGTCTTCTTCGTATTCTTTCCTTTCTCACATCCTTTGCATACACCTTCATGTTTTTCCTGCATTTTTGGAAGACCTTCAACAGCTTTGCTTACAAGTGGTAGTGCCCTGTAGTGCACATGTGAAAGCCTTCTATGCCAAAGTTCATTTGGTTCTATTAAGTCATGAATCAAAGCTTGTTTTGGTTGGCCCTTCAATTTGTATAGTCCTCCTTCTTGCTCTCCAATTACTATTGCATTGTCAATAGCCTTTCATTTTGGCCACATGAGGACTTAGCCATCTATAAATGCAACTCTCATGCCTTTTGCATCTAATGCCGAGATCAAGAGAAGGTTCTTCTTTAGTCCTGGTACAAATAGGACATCCTTCATTTTTATATACTTTCGAGAGTCTAGCTTGTAGGAGGATTCACCACTACCTTTTATTGGATACTAGTATTCATCCCCAAGTTTCACCTTGTTGGGTGATTCATGTTCTGATAGTTTCACAAAGGATTCCTTAAATCCCATCATGTGTTTGGAAGCACCACTATATATAAGCCAATCATTGCTTCCATGTGAGATAGTTCCCGTGAGGGCAGAGATCAGAACATATTCTTCATCACTTGAAGAATAATCACTTTCTTGTTTGGCTCTCTTCTTGGGAGGTTCATCATCTTCTGCAGTGTGAGCATGATGTTTCTTCTTGTTTCCCTTCTTCTTATGAGAACCACCTTTGTTTTTAGGATAGTATCTAGATATGTGTCCTTTTTCATCACATGTGTAACATTTGATAGTAGATAGGTCTCTTCTAGGGTGTGAATGCTTACCTTTGGAATGATGATGGTCCTTTCTGGTTTTCTTGGTGTGGACTCTAAGAGATGGATCTTCATTTCCCATGTTTTCTTCTCGAGCTACTATTATAGCTTCTTCTTGTGAGAATTCCTCCCACAGTCTGCTAAACTTTATTAGCTTCTTCCTGGCATAGATTCCTTGAATGAAAGAGTCCCATGCCATAGAAAGACCATTCAGGGTGGTCATTCTAAATTTCTGCATTCTCTACATCTTCATCCACTGCTTCAAGTTGTTCTTTGATCTGGGAGACCCTTGTAAAATATGATTGTATGGTCTCTGCATTCTAGATATTCACATTCTTCAATTGATTTCTCAGATTCATCTTATGATTGATGTTCTTCCCTTGAAATAGCTTATTCAAGGCATCAAACATATCTTTAGGTGTCTTTAGGGAGGACACTTGAGGTATGAGGTGATCCTTGATTGAATCAGCAATAATCCTATTATACATGACCAATTTCTTTTTGTGTAAATCCTTAGCATCATCTCCGTCTGGAACTGGAACCTCTTCACTTATGTAGGAGTCCAATTCATTTTCTTCTAGGACCAGGGAGATTCTATACTTCCAGGCTTGGAAGTTGTCATCTCCCTCAATATTTTCATCAAGCTTGGTGTGATGAGACATCTTAACAGAGAACCTCAAATGGAAATTCAAAATATTTAGATCTTACCAGGTTAAGATGTTAGAATTGGATCCAGAGCTGAATTTCTGCAGAGCTGGTTTTCTGGTTTAGGAGAATATTTAGGGTTTGACTTTCCTAGAGTTCTACCCAACCAAAAACTTTGATATTGATCTCTAAAATTTTATTTTGAGGAGGAGATCAATCTAGGACTGGTCTCACTCAAAAATTCCAATTATGTGGAAAGCCCTAATTTCTCGCAGTAGTGTCGGGTCAAAAACTAAAAATGCTCAGAATCAAATTCTGCTTCGACAGAAAGATGCGCCCTAGGGAGGAGATTCATCCTAGCCTCCTTTTGCTGATGATCTGTGTAGAGAGACCCAAAAAGTAGGAATTCCTAGCTTCAACAGCTGCACAGTTTCTTCTTCTCAAGTTAGCTCAGATACCATGTTACATTTTTATCATTTGAGCAATATAAACTTAAGATCTTAATTGAGAGAATAACAAGCACATCAATCAATCATAAGAGACAATGTACACAAATATTTTCCTAGGGGAAACCATAAAGGAGAAAACCCCGCAACTTCCTCAGAGATAGAATCAACACCAAAAGTAAAACCCAGAGATACAAAGATGATCTCCCGACAGCAGTAGTCTCTCTCTCTCTCTGATCCCAACTTCTTCTCCCTCACTCATGTGCTACAACTGAGTGTGAGTGACTATTCTCCCTCACTCATGTGCTACAACTGAGTGTGAGTGACTATGTGATAAATAGAGAGGCTCACTCTCTATTTATACTAATTATTGACTTGACATTAACTCACCAGGGCTGACTTCTCTAAGAGAGTCTAATAACCTTAGTGCCCCACAACTGAAGGGACTTTAACCCTTGAACAATAAGGAGGGTTACCCTCTATGACTTTACATGACTTGTTTACATTATTGAATCTCCTGATAGGAACATCAGGGTATGACATGACTTGATTACATTGCTGATACTTTCGATAGGATCATCAGAGTACAATACATACGATATTCAAATGACTACATTCTGAAGTTACAAATACATCAATTGATGAGTTATGGAATCTCATGCAGAGATGTAAGAGTAACAATGACAGTGAGGTTCAGACAGTCATTTGCATGACTGTGGAATATTGTGAAGATCATTGCAGAGTTGATGAGCACCAGTAGTTACAAAGCAAAGTTTGGGATCTAGGAAAATAGAAGCTGAAGACACATGACTAGGTGGTCATGATTTTTTTTCTACTTTGGGAGTTTGATGCAGGAGCAATAGCTCTCAAGCCCAATTAGTAAATTTTTTATCAGATCCTAAGGTATTCACATTTTTCCAAGGAGGGGTTTATTGTAAAACAATTGTAAATATCTTGTAAAGAGTTTATTTCTAGATAACATGCATAGGCATATTCTAGTTTTGTCATTTTGCTGAGTCATAGGTTGTTAGTGCCAATAGGAGTGATTGCAGATCATGACTCCCTGCATGGAGATTAAATCTTAGGTTGTTTGTTTATGAAAGAGACGTTTTTCATCATGCTATTTTTTGTTAGTATTAGGTAACAGTTTAGGTTAAATAGACATATTAAAGAAGTAGAGGGGGTTCTGTTCTTCAGTTCTATTCTTCTAGGTTTGAATCCCATTTGCAGAGAGACAGACAAACTTACGTCTGGTTCTGCTTGTAAATATTTTGAGAAGAGGGAGGAAGGCGAGTCAAGTGGTGTGCGTGTGTGTTTGCTTAATAGGAAGAGTAGCTATGTGTTTGCAGTGTTATTGGCCTCTATGCATTTACTATTTGAACTGTGTGTCTGGGCAGAGCCAACTTCAGTGGTTTTCTGAACATCTGTGTATTTCTGTAAAATCCTTATTTCATGCATGAAATTGTTGCTTGAATGGCTGGAATAGTTCATAGATGCATGCATTGGAGGGTTAGGATAATTACTCTTCAAGTTTTTAGGCTAGATTGATTGATTCCATGATCAATCGGTGCAGTGCACAAGTTTTCTTCCTTAACCAGTTTATTGCAGAGAACGAATGGTGGAGATCGAGTCTGCAGACGCAGATTTGACGGTCTAGGAGATATCTGCAACAGAATTTTTGAAGGCGATAACGTATCTACAAATATTTGTGAGATCCATGACAAAGCGTAGATAGAATTTCATGGGAAAGGCTGCAAATATTTGATGGTGGAAAAAAATTGCGTAGGAAAAGTTGCAGGAGGAGAGTTGCAGGGGAACAAATTTGGAAATTTGACTGCACATCCTGCATCTTGCAACCCACTTGCAGGAATCCTGTTGCGAAAAGGCGATTGCGAAAATAGCGCTGTAGGAAATCTTGTTGCGAAAAGACGGTTGCGGAAACAGTGTTGTGGGAAGACCTGTTGCGGAAAGGAGGTTGCGAAAACAAGGTTACGGAAAGCCTTGTTGCGGAAGCTGAATTGTGGGGAGGAACTTTAGCACAGAATTTGGCCAAGGGATAAATTTGGCAGTCCTGCTAATTGTAGGAGCCACCAGATCCTGGAGGTGCTGGTAAGGTTGGCTATGGTTGACCCCACCTGCACCACAAGATATTACATTACCGGAGCAAAGACTATAGCTACATAATATATCTAAGAAATTCAATAATTAAACTCTATATTCATTTAACCAATACACAACAACTAAGCTAAATTATCTAGTTCCATTCTTCTTGAGGATTCTGAGGTTATGCGTTCAATGTGACAAGAACTGGAGAAGGTGTGTTGAAATGACTTTCAAAATAAATGAGGAAACTAAATGAAATTAAGTCTAATTTAAATTCTACAAATAGATGTAAACTAAAGAGTGTCCAATTACAAGTGATAGTAAACATTGTGCTTTATTCTCTATCCATAAGTAAATGGCTCTAGTTAAAATGAGATATTACAAACAACTAATCTATTAATTAAGACTATTATGCTTATTATTTTGAAGTTGGAGGTATGTTACTCTAGAGAGGTATAGTGTGGAATAAATTTAAGGAAATAAATATAATCTATAAGCAAGTAGAAAACTTAATAAATATATTTTATTTCTATTCTATGAACATATTCAGTAACTACAGAATAAGGAGGGAAAATCCTATGCTAGAAATGATGATCAAACCATAAAGAACTAATGTAATTTTTAGAGAATAAAATTAACAAGTTTAATTCTAAAAATACATCTAAATCATAATAAAGTAAATCACACTAGAAATGCAATTCACAAACTCTTAAAACAGTAATCAATTAAGAAATCAGAGACAAAAGAAACACAACTCAAACACAAACTAAAGAAAAAAGGAATGGAAGCTAAGAATCATTATGGAGCTTAAGGGATACTTTATGTGGTTTGAAATAAGGCTCTAATTATATATATGACTACTGGTTGACTACAAAAAATAACACAATTCAAAAACTAGGAAAATTAAACTTTAAACAAGCATAAAACAAAACATGAAATATTAAAGTATGAATGACAGTCTCGATGACTGTATTGAACGACAGTCCGGATGGAAAAAACATTGTAAATTATGAAATAAACAACCTAAATGATCTTGACACCAGTTGTTTTATGCATATGAGGCTACAATGCAGAAAAAGACATTAACTTAGCTATTTAGAAATTGAAAGAACAGAAGAACAACTTATGCTAATCTACCTTTAAGAAAAGAAGTCATTTCCTATTGTATAATAAAATAGATTAAAACTTAAGTGCAATTAATCTATAGTTACATAAGACTTAACAGAGTTGAACCCAACTACGAACTAAGCCTGAAACATTAAACTAATTAAACTCTAACTAATTGCAAATATAAAATTAGAGAATGAACTGAAAGCAAAGATGAAAATAACTATGTGCGACCGGTCACTTTTAATTCTAAAAACATAAAGTGTGTTAACAACACAACATAAATTATATTAACCACAACAAATACACGTTACAAGAGACAAGGAGATAAAACAACATTGACTACATGAAATTGAATTACATACAGAATTTGGAAACGAAAAACTACTTATCTGCAAAACGAAATAATCAAAATATACAGATGGAAAACCTCTGGTTGTTGGGGGGCCCTTCTCAGCAATAATGGGTTGCACTTAGATCAATCAATCACTGACAAAAACAAGGACATATATCTATAGTTTAAAATAGAATTTGTATTAAAATTTGGAATAGAGTTTACAGAGTTTTTATCCAACAACGACTACTAGCCTACTCTCCTCGTGAGACATCATTTATATAGATTTTACAATAGAGTGATCCGGTCAACCCTTTCAATGGTAGACCACTCTAAAGATAGGAAGTCTTAACTGCTAAACAAACAACTGTATAACAAATTACGACAACGCACAAGTTGTCTTCCTAATTATTTGGGCATCGGTTCTCCTCGCGCATGCAGCTGGCGTGTTGATCTTCGTTGATGTGGAAAAATGATGTGGTGTCAGGTTGAAAGGGTAGGATCCCAAATCTTCTAGAGAAAGGATTCTCGCACCAATAGGATATGTGGCAAACATAACCGTGAAACTGTTCTGTGCTTTTAACCCCTTGGAATATTCCAACCAACAAAGCCGTAAGTTAATCGGAGGGTTGTATGACGAGATGGATGCGACTGTGTGTGTTTGGCGTGAATGAGTGTCCAAGTGGAGTTTTTTCAAAAACCACATCCTGCAAAACAAGTCTATATATCACGCATGTTTACAAATGTTACATAATTGTTAATAAAACCATGAAATAATTAAAATTAACCAAGACTTGCATAATATTCAAATACATTGATACATGTGTTTAATTTACGGTCTGAATGGAAAGAAGTATGCCAAAAGGTGACAAAAGTAATGCCAAAAGAGAAAATTAACAACAAAAAATGATGACAAAATCAGGATCAACAATCCCCCAAACTAAAGAGATTCCAGGTCCCACTGAGCAAAAAAAAGAGTAAGTTAGGAAGAAGGATGAGCTATGGTAGGAGCTACCTTCAACTTAGCAGAAGAAACAAGAGAACTTAATTTCAACTTCCTAGCTTCTGCCTTCAGAATTTTGTGCCTCTCCTGACGAGTGTCGCACAAAGAGGTTATGGCCTTATCAATGATGCCAAAATGTTGGGTGTTATATTGTCTTAATGAATCACCAAATATTTAATTATCGACCGGGGTTTGTAAACTTTGAGTTGACAAAAAATATATGCTAAGGTAGAAGGATACCTAGGGTGTCGTAGAAATATTTTAATAAATAAAAGATCAAAATATATTTCAAAATGAAAAACCGAGTCAAACTTCAGAAATCCAACTACTAAATTAATTAGACTTGGACAAAACGAATATATCAGAGCAGTATTGATCTATACTACTCTAATCTATGAACAATAAGTTGAAAATATATATAAACAATACTAATCTTAAGAAACAAGGCTTGATCGAGAATAAACTACTCTTTATAGGAAATCTATTATTTATTCAACTTCTAGTCTAGGAATTAGAAAGGCTGTAAAGAATTTCAGAATTCTAACTATATGGAAACACGAGATTACATTACCAGAGGAAATATTATAGCTACTTAATATATCTAAGAAATTCAATAATTAAACTCTGTAATCATTTAACCAATACACGATAACTAAGCTAAATTATCTAGTTCCATTCTCCTTGAGGATTCTGAGGATATGTGTTCAATGTGACAAGAACTGGAGAAGGTGTGTCAAAATGAATTTCAAAAGAAATCAGGAAACTGAACGGAATTAAGTCTAATTTAACTTCTACAAATAGATGTAAACTAAAGAGTGTCCAATTACAAGTGATAGTAAACATTGTCATTTATTCTCTATCCATAAGTATATGGATCTGGTTAAGATGAGATATTATGAACAACTAATGTATTAATTAAGACTATTCTACTGATTATTTTGAAGTTGGAGGTATGTTACCCTAGAGAGGTAAAGCATGGAATAAATCTAAGGAAATAAATATAATCTAGAAGCAAGTAGAAAACTTAATAAAGATATTTACTAGAAAGTGAATTTCATCTAGAAGCAAGTAGAAAACTTAATAAAGATATTTTATTTCTATTCTATGAACATCTTCAGTAACTATAGAATAAGGAGGAAAGATCCTATGCTAGAAATGATGATCAAACCATAAAGAACTAATGTACTTTTTAGAGAATAAAATTTACAATTTTAATTCTAAAAATCAATCTAAATTAGAATAAAGTAAATCACACTGGAAATGAAATTGACAAGCTCTTAAAAGAGTAATCAATTAAGAAATCAAAGACAAACGGAACAAAACTCAAACACAAACTAAAGAAAAAAGAAATGAAAGCTAAGAATCATTATGGAGCGTAAGGGATACTTTATGTGGTTTGAAATAAGGTTCTAATTATATATATGACTACTGGTTGACTACAGAAAATAACACAACTCGAAAACTAGGAAAACGGAACTTTAAACAAGCATAAAACAAAACAGGAAATATTAAAGTCTAAACGACAGTCTGGAAGGATAGTTCGAATGACAGTCCAGATGACGAAAAAGAATGTAAATTACGAAATAAAAAACCTAAATGATCCTGACACCAGCTGATTTATGCATGTGAGGCTATAATGCAGAAAAATAAAGTAACTAAGCTATTTAGCAATTGAAATAACATAAGAACAACTTATGCTAATCTACCTTTAAGAAAAGAATTCATTTCCTATTGTATAATAAAATAGATTAAAAGATAAGTGCAATTAATCTACAACTACAAAAGACTTAAAGGGTTGAACCTAACTACGAACTAAGCCTGAAACATTAAACTAATTAAACTCTAACTAATTGCAAATATAAAATTAGAGAACAAACGAAAAGAAAATCTGAAAATAACTATACACGACCAGTCACTTTTAATTCTGAAAACATAAACTATGTTAACATCACAACATAAATTATATTAACCACAGCAAATACATGTTACAGGAGACAAGGAGATAAAACAACATTGACTATAGGAAATTGAATTACATACATAAGCTAGAAACGAAAACTACTTATCTGCATAAGGAGATAATGGAAATATATAGATGGAAAACCTCAGTTTGTTGAGGGGCCCATCTCAGTAATCAGGGGTTGTGCTTAGATTAATAAATCACTCACGAAAACAAAGACATATATCCATAGCTGAAAAATAGAATTTTTATTTAACTTTGGAATAGAGTTTACATAGTTTTCATCCAATGATGACTACTAGTCTACTATCCTCGTGAGACATTGTGTATATAGCTTTTACAATAGAGGGAGCAGGTCAACCCATTCAGTGGTTGACCACTCTAAATATAGGCAGTCTTAACTGCTAAACAAATGACTCTATAAAAAATTATGATAACGCACAGGTTGTATTCCTAATTCTTTGGGCGTTGGTTCTCCTCACATGTGTAGCTGGTGTGTTGATCTTCGTTGACGTGGGAAAATGATGTGGTGTTAGGTTGAGAGGGTAGGATCCCGAATCTTCTAGAGCAAGGATTCTCACACCAAGAGGACATGTGCCCAACATAACCATGAAACTATTATGTGCTTTTAACGTCCCATAATATTCCAACCAACAGAGCCGCGAGTTGATCGGAGAGTTGTATGACAAGTTGGATGCGAATGTGCGTGTTTGGCATGAATGCATGTCCAAGTGGAGGTTCGTTCGAAAACCACAGCCTACAAAACAAGTCTATATATCACGCATGTTTACAAATGTCACATACTTGTTAATAAAACCATGAAATAATGAAAATTAACCAAGACTTGCATAAAATTCAAATGCATTCGTACCTGTGTTTAATTTATGGTCTGAATGGAAATAAGTATGCCAAAAGGTGACAAAAGTAATGCCGAAAGAGCAAATTAAGAACCAAAAATGATGACAAAATCAAGATCAACACTCCCCCAAACCAGAGAGGTGCTAGATCCCACTGATCAAAATAAAGAGGAAGTTAGGAAGAAGGCTGAGTTGCAATAGTAGATGCCTTCGACTTAGCAGAGGAAACGAGAGATTTGAATTTCAACTTCCTAGCTTGTGCCTACAGAACGTTGTGCCTATCCTAATGAGAGTCATGTGAAGAGGTTATGGCCTTATCAACGACACCAAAATGTTGGGTGTTGTATTGTCTTAATGAATCACCAAATATTTAATTATCGACCGGGGTTTGTAAACTTTGAGTTAACAAAAAGTATATGCTAAGGTAGAAGGATACCTAAGGTGTCGTAGAAATATTTTAATAAATAAAATATCGAAATATCTTTCAAAATGAAAAACCGAGTCAAGCTTCAGAAATCCAACTACTAAATTAATTATACTTGGACAAAACCAATAGATCATAGTAGTATTAATCTATACTACTCTACTCTATGAACAATAACTTGAAAATATATATAGATAATACTATTTTTTAAAAACAAGGCTTGATCAAGAATAAACTACTCTTTATAGGAAATCTATTATTTATGCAGCTTCTAGTCTAGGAATTAGAAAGGCTATAAACAAGTTCATAATTATAACTATATGGAAACAAGAGATTACATTACCATAGGAAAGATTATAGCTACTTAATATATCTAATAAATTCAATAATTAAACTCTATATTCATTTAACCAATACATAATAATTAAGCTAAATTATCTAGTTCCATTCTCCTTGAGGATTTTGAGGATATGTGTTCAATGTGACAGGAACTGGAGAAGGTGTGTCGAAATGACTTTCAAAATAAATTAGGAAACTGAATGGAATTAAGTCTAATTTAACTTCTACAAATAGATGTAAACTAAAGATGTCTAATTACAAGTGATAGTAAACATTGTGATTTATTCTCTATCCATAAGTAAATGGCTATAGTTAAAATGAGATATTATGAACAAGTAATCTATTAATTAAGACTATTCTACTGATTATTTTGAAGTTGGAGGTATGTTACTCTAGAGAGGTAAAGCATGGAACAAATTTAAGGAAATAAATATAAGCTAGAAGCAAGTAGAAAAATTAATAAAGATATTTACTAGAAAGTGAATTTGATCTAGAAGCAAGTAGAAAACTTAATAAAGATATTTTATTTATATTCTATGAACATCTTTAGTAACTACAGAATAAAGGAGGATAGATCCTATGCTAGAAATAATGATCAAACCATAAATACCTAATGTACTTTTTAAAGAATAAAATTAATAAATTTAATTCTAAAAGTCAATCTAAATCATAATAACGTAAATCACACTGGAAATGCAATTGACAAGCTCTTAAAACCGTAATCAATTAAGAAATCAGAGACAAAAGGAACATAACTCAAACAGAAACTAAAGAAAAAAGAAATGAAAGCTAAGAATCATTATGGAGCTTAAGGTATACTTTATGTGGTTTGAAATAAGGTTCTAATTATATATATATTACCACTAGTTGACTATAGAAAATAACACAATTCAAAAACTAGGAAAACTGAAATTTAAACAAGCATAAAACAAAACAAGAAATATTAAAGTTTGAGCGACAGTCTGGATGACAATATGGAATGACAATCTGAATGACAGTACAGATGGCGAAAAAAAATGTAAATTACAAAATAAACAACCTAAATGATCCTGACACTAGTTGGTTTATGCATATGAGGCTATAATGCAGAAAAATACAGTAACTAAGCTATTTAGTAATTGAAATAACAGAAGAACATCTTGTGCTAATCTACCTTCAAGAAAAGAATCCATTTCCTATTGTATAATAAAATGGATTAAAATATAAGTGAAATTAATCTACAGCTACAGAAGACTTAACAGAGTTGAACGTAACTACAAACTAAGCTTGAAACATTAAACTAATTAAACTATAATTAATTGCAAATATAAAATTAGAGAACAAACTGAAAGCAAAGCTAAAAATAACTCTGCGCAACCGGTCACTTTTAATTCTGAAAACATAAATGGTGTTAACAACACAACATAAATTATATTAACCATAGCGAATACACATTACATGAGACAAGTAGATAAAACACCATCGACTATAGGAAATTGAATTACATAGAGAAGCTAGAAACGAAAACTACTTATCTGCAAAAGGAAACACTACAACAAAAACTAGATTTAGTGTCTCTTTTTGCATCCTTTTTTGCGTCTAGACCAACTTTCAGTGTATTTTTCTTCATTTTTTGGACAAAATAGCACAATTTCATGGGTTGGTTCTATTTTAGGCATTTTTTGCGTCCTTTTTCTAAACCCGGCACAAATTGCGGCGTAATTTGCATCGGGTTTTGCACTTGGTTATGCACCAGGTTTTGCGACAGGTTTTGAGCCTAGTTTTGCACCTAATTTTGTGCCTAGTTTGTACATCTACTCTTGTTGTGCCCCCTTTTACGCCCATGTTTTCCTCAATTTTTACGCCCTTGTTTTCATCCAATTTTGAATCCTTTTTTACACCCACTTTTGCATCCACTTCTACTTCTTTTTTTGCATCAAAGTTGACATCCTATTTTGAGTCTAGTTTTGCGTCTCATTTTGTTTCAGCCATTTTTGCATCCACTTTTGCATCCATTTTTTCGTCCACTTTTGCACCCACATTTTCATCCCTTTTTGCATCCCATTTTGCGTCCATGTTTATGTCTTTTTTTGCATCTACTATTGCATCCACTTTTTTCGTGTCCCAATTCACACCCATTTTGTGCTTACTTTTACACCCACTTTTGCTTCAAATTTTGCATCCACATTTGCATCTTATTTTGCATCCAATTTGACATCAGTTATTGCATCCCTTTATGCATCCACTTTTGCATCGGGTTTTGCATTGGGTGTTACGACTACTTTTGCATCTACTTTTGTTGCATCCACTTTTGCATCCAATTTTGTATCCAATTTTACATCCATGGTTGTATCCACTTTCGCGCCACTAAGTTTCAGCATGTTTTTCTTCCATGATTGCATCATTTTTTGCATCCACTTTTGCATCCATTTTTGTGCACCCCATTATGCGCCCACTTTTGCACCTACTTTTGTTGCATCCATGTTTGCATCCATGTTTTTATGCACTTTTTCATCCAGTTTTACACCGAGATGTTGAAGATGAAAATGAGGATAATGATTATGATATTGAGGATTGTTATGATGATGATGATAATGTTGTTGATAATGAGGAGAACCATGACAATGATAATAAAAAATGCCGATTATAATGATGATGATGAGGAGGATAATGGAAATGATGACATTGCCGATGATTATGATGGCAATGAAATGAATGACGATGATGGTGATGATGAATACAATGAGAATGATGATGTTGATCATCTTAAAAAGTAAGTTGTTATTTTTCATGCATAAATCATGTGTGTCCTCCATGACCCTTTTCCACTAATCACATATTTTGGGTAGATGCTATTTCTTATGCCAAAGGTAATGATGAATAACTGGTGAAAATGTCAATAATCATGATGATGATGATGTCAAGGAAAATGGCAGTGACGATGACATGGATGATGATTATGACGATGGTGATGACTATTGTGATAATCATGATGACAATGACAAAGATGATGATAATGATCATGATCAACTGCATTGTAAAGAAAAGAGATTCAGAGTATCACCAAAGGCCTTCCATTCTTACAGATTCCCAATACCAAATAGAGCCACATCATCGACAAACAGTAAGTGAGATACTGCAAGTAAGGAGGAGACTTTAATACCTTTAATTTTTCCTTTTCTCTGAGCGTCCTTTATAAGGAGACTGATTCCTTCAATCACCAGGAGAAATAGAAGGGGAGAAAGAGGGAAACCCTGGCGAATGCCACAGGAGGTAGCAAAGAAACCTGTTGGTGTACCATTGATCATAACAAAAAAAATTTAGGAACTGATACAACCCATGATCCAATTTACCCCATCCACTGGGACTCTAATTTGTAATAGTATAAGCCTTAGAAAAGTCCATTTAACTCTATCAAAAGATTTGAAAAGATCTATTTTGAGAACCAAAGCTTTCATCTTTTTTAGTTTTGATGGAGTGAAGTATTTCCTGAGTGATACCCATCGGTTCGAGGATTTGCCTATTTTTTAGGAATCTGAACTGTTTAGCTAAAATGGCCTTATCCAAAAAAGGCTTCAAGCGGTTGGCCGTTATCTTTGAGATAATTTTATAGATAAAGTTGCAAAGAGAAATAGATCGAAAGTCTGCAAACCTTTGATGCTTTTCACACTCGGGGATAAGAGTAAACAAAATAGAGTTTATGGACTTGATAACCTTACCCTCTATTTGTAATAGTTCAACAACTCTAAGTAGATCCTTACCGACTAATTCAAAGAACCAAAGAAATAATTCAACGGGCCATCTGTCGGGGCCAGGGCTCTTGTCCCTTTTAAAGCCTTTAAACACACCTTCAACTTCAGCTAATGTGACTTCTTATTTGAAGACAACAACATCCACCTTTAGGATGAAAGAAGGAAATAACTTAATAACCTTCAGTTGATTCCCTATGTTAGTCTTCACATCATCTTTGAACATCTCCGAGAAGTGTTTTTCCCCCATGCATTTGAGTTGGCTTTCTTAATCCACCATCATACTGTTTTCATTCTGTAGAGCCCAGATATCATTGAAGTTTCTACGAGTTGATGCAAAACTGTGGAAGAATTTTGTGTTTGCATCCCCCTGCTCAATCCAGTTTATTGTGCTTTTCAATTTCCATGTCAAAAATTCATGGGATAGATACTTCTTGTTATGACCTTTCAGAGATGTTAGAATCACAGCTTCAGCCTCGGAGAGAATTACAAAGGGACAAGATGTAAGGAGGGAATAGATATCCTTGTCAATTTTGTCCAATAGACTACTTCTTTTGAATTTATGCTTCTTTTCCCAGTCCTTAACAATAACTTTGGGTCGTTTGAGTTTATAAACAAGACGAGGCATATCATCACTATAGATGATTCCATATCTACTTCACTTGTCTAAATTTTCTTAAGAAGATTCTTATAATAATAATCGTAATTCACCATAACTTTACTATGCTTGAGTGGGCCCAAGGGTTAAGAACATGTGTTTCTTCCTAAAAAGTCATAAGTTCAAATCTAAAAGGAGTAGGTTATGTACACCTTTATAGACTTTAGTAATTACATCAATGTGAAAAAAATCCCTTATTCCATAAACAAGAATCTCATATACCAAATTAATATTTAATTTTCCCATTACTTTAAAAAATAAATTATTATTATTAATATTATAAAATAAAATAAATAAAAATTATCACATTATTTTAACTCAACTTAATCACCTAATATGATTATCATAAGAAATGTATTCTTCGTGATAGAAGCTTTCTTCCCTATAATACACTTCAAAATATCCTAAGAAAATGTCACAACGAAGACCAGAAAAACAAATTCCCCATAATACACTTCAAAATATCCTAGGAAAGTGTCACAACGAAGACCCCCAAAAAAACAAATTGTATAGTATTTTTTTAATTGATTTTTTGAAAGTTAAAATTTTGATTTTGATTGTGTAATAAAAATTATTTTTAACAATAGTGTAAACGATTGGAATATTTAAAGGTGTACATTATACCAAGCATACATTATACTTTATAGATATCTAAACTTTTATTCGTGAAAGAAAATTTCGAATCACTACAATTGGGTTATTATTAACTTTATTAAAAATTATTTAAATTTCCAAAAATTAGATGTAAATGAGCATGTAAAAAAAACTTCCAAGGTCAGCGAAAGTGATGTTATTGTCTCTATAAATATTCAATTCTCAAAATGATGTGGATTTTTTTTGGGATTGATGTGTCTATGCAATAAAGTTATGATTAAAGAAAGTTATAATTAGATAAAAGAGTATGAAGAAAGAAGTAAGCTAAATTTATATTTTCAACTGCAAATTTGATAGAGTTTTTATATATAAGTTTAATTTTACCATAATATCAGATTCATGTATGTATGGTGGAATAATGTTCTTGATGTTTTGAAGTATATATAACTAAATTTTAATTATTTAAAAAAATTGTTAATAAATTAAATGACTTTAGTAGAAATGTTACATATATAATATTAATAAACTAAATTGATATAAATTAAAGTTTCTAAAAATGAAAAAAAAAGTTTAAAACTAAAGAATAGGCTGAAAGATAAGCATATTCACATCTGTTATCCACCTGAATGGAACCTCTCCGTTTGAGTGCCGACATCCCTCATGTTGGCACACAAAAGGACATCTATGGATTGAGGGTTGCCCAAAACACTATAGATGGGCTTATTATGAACTACATTCATCATCCATCCAGCTGGTTATTTTTTCCATTTAGCTATGTCAAGTTATATACGCAACTCTTTATGTATGCAACTCGCGGATCATACGCGAGTGTCGGTTATTGCAGGTCGCGTATGGTTGTATACGCAGGTTGCTCTTATAGAAACTCGCGGATCATACGTGAGTTGTCAGTATTCATACCCACGGATATGTCCCTTATACATTAAAAATAAAAACACGTGATTACTTGAGATTAGTTAAGCCATTTACCTTAATCTCCTTAACTGTCTCAACCTCCTCAACCTTCGAAACTGCCTTATTTCACCATGTATAAATACAGGCCTTGGGGAGGGTGTTTGGTACATACACTTGGAGAGAAAAGTTATGCTGGTGGAGTTTATACAGAAGTCTTTGGAGCAGTGGAACTTAGAATCCTTTGGCTGCAAAGGAGTCCTTGTCTCAGGCGTTGGGTTGTAATCTAAACTTCCTCATTATTGTTAATAAAGAGAATCCTTCTTCCATATGTGTCTTGAATGTATTTCATGTATTGTGGTTTGATAAATGTTTATGTTTCAGTATTATGTTTATGATTTATCTAACCTGCTCATATATATATATGAATCATCTGGTATTTGGAAGATTGACTCTTGACAGGTGAAGGAGAAGCAACCTTGAAGACTTTGGAAGAGAAGCAGAGTGGAAGAGGACAAGCTAGGATCAACTGTTGTGTATCGGGTAAGTCTTTCTCATCCTCCTATTTCCTTTACTGCACTCTAGAGTCAATTGTCTGCAAGTTTATTGAGTATGTTGGTAACCCCAGACCTTCGGTTATAAGGTGTTTATTCATGTACAATAGAACTAGTGACTCCGTTGGGGAACCCAGACTGCTGTAGGTTGTTTCTGTCACCCCTGACCAGTATTTTCTTTGAAGTCTATGTGTGGTCTTTTATCCTGGTTCATACTTGCCTCACTATTTGAAAGTCTTGTGAATTTTTCTTGTTTCTTGAGAAAAAATTTGTACCTATCCGCCGGTTGCTCTTCTGCACAGTCGTGTATAGAGGCCTGCATACGTGGGTTTCTCTACTGGACAGTCGCGTATCATACACGGGTTGCCATTCTGTACAGTCGCGTATATGCCTGGAAATAGGGATTTTTTAAGTTAAGGTTTGCTTGTTCTTTTCTTTGTGTAATCCCTATTTGTGAGTTGATGTTCTTTATGAATGTTGTGTTGCTTGTCTGAATACCTCTGGTGACTGCACTTTGTGCTTTTTCAAAAGCTCTTGGGTTTCATTTGCTTGGCTTATTTTCTGTTTGCATGCTGAAGTAGCTTGGCCTGTTTGGGTTCTAGGTTGAAGTTCCTCTGTCCAGATCAGTGATCAGGGTCTTGGGATTTGTTTTTCTAGTCAGTCTTTTGACGGTAGTTGGTTGTCACTTGCCTTTACAAGTCTACAGTGATTTTTGTCATTGTGTGCACCCAAGCTAGGGTTCCTAGCCTTCCTTTCTTGGTTGTCTTTTGGTTCTGTTAGCCTGTTTGCTTCATTTTGTTGCTTTTATATAGTTTATTTGATTCAAGTTTGCTCAAGTATAATGCATTTTAGGTGCATGGTAGAATTTTGAGTATTTTTAAAAGTGAAAAGAAAACATTGTTAAGCTTTTGCATTTTGTTTTTGCATTAGTGTTTATTTCAGCTTAAAAATATAATCTCAAAAGCTACAAAAAATATAGGCTTAGTTTCTTTTATCGTTGCATTCAGTTCATCAATATATATTTGAAAAATAGAAAAGAAGTTTGCTTTAAATAGTGGTAATTTGATTTGAATACACCTTTACTTTCATTTATTTCTTATTTTGAGTCAAAAACACCATAAGTATATCACTCCATTTCCTCTTGAGTAAGAAACAACCCTTTAAAATGAATGTATAATTAAAATTTACTAGTAATCTTTTGTTTTTAGGGGCCTTTCACCTACTAGCTTAGGCTAGAATTGTGGGCTAGGAAGTGTCAAATTCCTGCAAGTTATAAAACTCAGACGTAGTGGACCTTTCCTTAGGTAAATCCTTGACTTTGTCGACTGTGTCTGGGAATCTCCTCTCAAACGGGAGTCAAGCGCGAGGCCACGTGGAGGCTTGGACAAAGGAGATAACCCTCTGAATCCTTGTCAAAGCGTAGATCAGGGATTTTATGCATCTGGGGATTCTGTCCTAGACAGAGTTTCAGGCTCAGCTACCCTACCCATGCGTACAATTCAGGCTTGCGACTGTCCCCCTAGACTATTGGTAGAGCTAAGGTAGCCTTTAGTCTCTTGTCTTTTAGGGTTCATACCTAGGTAAACTGGAAGGCTATTTCTGGTTCACCTTGAACGGGATTGGAAGGTAACCCTTGTTGAAAGTGTAGGAGGGCGGTTGGGTGATTCCTCCGCTTGTGCCTAAGAACCACTTCAAGGACGCCAAGTAATTGTTCATCAAATTTCTTCAGGAAAGTATATCTTTTACCCTTGTTTGATTGCTTGAGGCTTTAGGATTTTTATAGTTTATGCTCTGTGGTTTTGCCTGTGTTTAGTTGGCCTTAGGGTGTGATTTGTCAAATTTTCAATTCTGGAGGACCAACCTTTTAGAAGGTCAAGAAGGTTGAGAAACCTTCCTCCTCTCACCACATTGGAGCCTCCACCTCTACCCCAAAGGCGGAGATTAGAAACTGATGGTTCATTTGAACCGGTAGGGATAAGTGAAGTTCTTGGTGAACCAGAACTAATAGCCAACCGTTTTGATCTTGATACAGTTGAGATAGAAGAATTGTAGACTGATGAGTTTGCAAGAAACTTTAACACCCCCTTGACTGATTTAAACGAGCATGTGATCGTTCAGGTTAGACCTTTTGATTCACCTGTATTAGATGTCCCTGTGGGTAGGACCATGTCTTCTATGGAAGAAATTCCTTTTGTGTTCACCTTAACCCTTCCGGTTGAAGGGGTACTACCTCCCCTGGTAAGTGCCCCTAGATCTAGTCTACCTTCTACACCTTTGACTCCAGCAAGCCGGGTGGTTCAACCACCGGTTCATTCAAACATAGCAGGTACTTCTAGTGACATGGTTACTGGGATCCCCAGTATACCTACTATTCCTTCTTCCTTTCCATATACTGTCCAGAGTGGTCCGGTAGGATCCTCAGCATTTGTCCAAGGATTCCCTTGGAATGGGGGGCACATTCCCCCATCCAGTCCATACGTAGGTCCATATCCTTCCTATGTAGGAGTGTAGTTTGGGAACAATACCTCTTATGGGAAAAGTTTCCAAACCCCTATTTCGGTCCCTTCCATGAGCTCTCCCTTTTCGTTGTTTAGCGGAGGGATACCTGATCCTGTCTTTCAGGCCCCTGCTTCTATGGGAACGGCCCAAAATTCTTACACTACACCTCCCACACACAATCCTGTGGCTTACGGATGGAATCCATTTCAGAGCAATCTTCCCACTTCGCAATCGGTGTCAGGGGGAAACCCCACTTTTACCCATGGGAATTCGGGGGCAGGTCCCTCTAATCCCCAGGTTGGCACATTTAGTACCCCGGTTCAACCCAAACCTCCATTCTTGGAAACCTTAAACTTGCCAGATTTGTCAAAATTGATGAATGACCCGGTGAGGCATGATCCCTTGTGGCCACCTGTTCCCACCAAATTGCCATCGGACATCCCTAAGTTTGAAGGAAAAATTGGTGAAGATCTTGGGGCTCATGCTACCACATTCCATTTATGGTGTTCTTCAAATTCGCCGAATGAAGATTCAGTTAGGTTGAGCCTGTTCCAGAGGACCTTGACAGGTACTGCGGCAAAATGGTATATTGAATTGCCTTCTGCTATTTTCAGTAGTTTCTGGGACTTGGCTAGTGCATTTCTTAGCCACTTTCAGCTTCCGGTCCGATATGATTTTGGAACAGACTTGTTGTCTACTTTTAGAAAAAACAAGTCTACCCACATCTCGGATCATATCTAAGAGTGGAGAAGGCGAAAGAGCCTTATAAAAGCCACTATCCCTCCTGAGTTCCTTTTAGAATGGTTCCTTAAATCTCTATTGCCATACATATCTAAGGATGTATCCACCTCAGGAGTGACGAATGAAGAAGAAGCCATACTCAGGGCCCAGCAACTAGATTTGATTTATTCACAATCCGGGATCTTATATGAGATCATCCCTGAGGCACCAAGGCCTTCGCACGATGCGGAGAAGCCTAAGCCTGGACCCCATGCCGATCGTGTGGTTGGTTCTATTAACTCTCCCACCATAGAATCTTTAACTAAACAACTTCACCAGTTGTCTATCAAGCAGTCTATGGCGGAGGCAGCAAAGGATGCCCCCTCCCCCTAGAATGAAAATGTTTTTGCACAAACCTCTCAGAAGGGCAATCAGTAGCCCAGCGGGAAGAAAAAGAAAGGTAAGAAGGGAGAGGGAAACTAAAACAAGCAAAAGCCCGAAAACAATGCTAATGGGGGCAAGAAAGAAAAGAAGAAGGTCAATTTCCCTTGTAAGTTGTGCCAAGAGGACCACCTTACTCACCTTTGTCCCCTTATGGATCAAGCCCAGAAGCTGCTCAAAGCTCAACAACCGACTGTCCTGAAGGATCCTTTTCCCCAAGGACATAACTCTGCTTCAGCTTCTAACGTAGTAGGGGGCACTCAAACTACCCCTAACCCAAACTATATAAACATGGTTCGATCTTTGACTTTGTTGCAGACAAGGAACAAAAACTATGAGAAAGAGACTCCTGAGAAGGGTAAAGCTGTAGGTGAAACTTCTAACTCTCTCACAATAGAGAAGCCTACTGAAACTATGCCGAAGATACCGAAAGGTGTCTTCAAGAAGACCTTGCATAACCCTAATGCTAGGGCTACTTCGAACTACTCCGTGGTTGAAGACTTAGCTCAAACCCCGTGTGCAATGTCAGCTTTAGAGGTGTTACAGAGTTGTCTCGCTCAGTGGGATGCCCTCTTAGCAGCTTTAGGCAGCATGGACTCTTCGAGTCTCATGGAAAAATTTCATTTATCTGATGTTAAAATTCGCCTGCCTTACCATGTATCCCTATCAATAGATGTCGTCCATGGTGGTAAGACCATTGGAAGGGCAGTTGTTGATGAGGGGGCCTCTAGATGTGTTATGTCCTTGACTTGTTGGAAATCTCTTGGATCCCCAGAGCTGGTCCCATCAAACACTTTGCTTGCTACTTTTGATGGAAGATCCTTCTGTCCGCATGGTAGCCTACCGGCTTTTGAGATTAAGTTCACAGGCAAAGTAGTGTCTGTTGAAGTAGAAGTGATTGATGCTCCTTTGGACTATAATCTGCTTCTAGGAAGGAGTTGGACTTATGCGATGTCCGCTATTGCGTCGGACGTTCTTTGTGTAGTGGTTTTTCCACATGAGGGCAAGTTCATTACTATTGATCAACTTGATTTTACCCAAAAAGGTCATTTAGAGTCTAGTGAGTCCGCTGTGCCATTGGTTGATCAGGTCAAACCTGCTGCATAGAGCTTGGGGGATGGAATGTACACATCACTGATGGGCACATTTGATCTTCCAGCCCCAGTTAATTACATTGATTCTACTAGTGTGGGGAAGTCCATAGATACTGTTGTCGATAGGACCGATCCTTGGGTTCTCCCAACCCCACATGAACCAGAAGTGCCCTTATTGGCAATGGAGGTGGCTTACCAAGCTATCACTCAAGCCACTGTTGTTCCCATTCCATATCCTCTAACAATCTCGAACGATCTGGAAGAAGTCTATTTGCTCGCATGGGCGGAAAACTCTTCGCATTCTATAGATTGTTTAGACATGGTTTTACCTTTCGATGAAGCTATTCTGGAAGCCATGAGTGGACGTGATAAGATTTGTGAGGATCTTCATCATCGATCTTATTTTCTTCCAAAACTAAGCAGAATAGAAAACCAAGAGTTTCGTGTGAGACTATCAAAAGATGTTGATATACCTATCAATCCCTTTCCTAGGGAAGGAATCTTTGCCGAGGGGAATATGGAAAATATTTCCGCCACTATACCTGTTAACATCTCTATAAACCCTGATGTCGTGGAAAACATATATATAGGTGCAAATTGCTCTCCTTAAGAGATTTCCATCTATACTGCCCTTTTTAAAGAATTCCGCGATGTCTTTACCTGGTCATATGAGGAGATGCCAGGCATAGATCCATCGATTGTTCAACATGAAATCCGAACATATCCTAATGCCAAGCCAGTTCGACAAAAATTAAGACCCATGAACCCGCACAAAGTGCTGGCTGTGAAGGCAGAAGTTGAAAAGCTGTTGAAGGCTGGTTTTATCTATCCCATAGCTTTGATTGAATGGGTTTCCAACCCTGTTCCTGTTGATAAAAATCAAGGGACTATTCTCGTTTGTACAGAATTTAGAGACCTCAATAAATCCCGTCCTAAGGACAACTACCCCACACCATTTATAGATCAGATCATAGATGCATGTGCGGGAAGTGAGGTGTTTTCGTTTATGGATGGTTTCTCTGGCTACAATCAAATCCAAATCAAACTGGAAGACCAACATAAAACCGCTTTCATTTTCCCTTGGGGTACATTTGCGTATAAGAAAATGCCCTTTGGATTGAAAAATGCTGGGGAAACCTTTCAACGGGCTATGAACTTTTCTTTTCATGACATTAAAGCCATTGTCGAACCATACCTTGATTATCTGCCCACACATTCTCATAAGAGGATCCAACATCCAGATCATTTACGGTTGATATTTGAAAGATGCAGATATTATAAGATTCACTTGAATCCCCACAAGTGTGTATTCTGCGTCGAGTCAGGAATATTACTCGGATTCATTGTCTCTAGTAGAGGCATCCAGGTGGATCCATTGAAAGTTGAGGCCATTGTAAATTTGCCTCCTCCTCGTTCTCTCAGGCAACTTCAAATCCTGCAAGGAAAGTCTAATTTTCTTCGACGTTTTATTGTTAATTATGCCAAGATCACTAAGGGTTTCATGTGCTTGCTCAAATAGGACACCCCATTTGTATGGGATGAAGTTGTACAACTTGCATTCGAGGCATTGAAAAAAGCTTTGCTGTCGGCACCCTTATTACGTCCACCAGATTATTCTAGGGATTTTATATTATATTTGGCCGTGTCGAAGTCGACCATTGGGGTAGTACTAGTCCAGGAGGATGATAAGCTTGTTGAGCATGTCATTTATTACCTTATCCGTGCTTTGGCTGGACCTGAACTTAGATACTCCCACGTTGAGAAATTAGCCTTAGCAGCTGTTTATGCTGTAGAGAGGTTACGTCACTACATTTTACTGAGGACCACCACGGTAGTGGCAGATGTAAATCCGTTCCAATATGTTTTATCCCAACGGATTGTTGGGGGGGGGGAATTTAACAAATGGATAGTCATTCTCCAAGATTTTGACTTGGATTTCCAGTCCGCTAAGTCTAAGAAGTCCTTAGTTTTTGCTAAGCTTATAGCAGAATTTTCTACTGAAGAATATGTAGTGGTTGAAGATGACTCATTCCCAGATGAGCACATTTTCCTGATATCCACCTCTGATCCTTGGTATGGAGATATTCTTATATATCCTACAGCTTCCTCTAGGGAGGAACGACGTAAATTACGCCTTCATGCCAAGAACTACCTCATTATAGGAGATACATTATATCGACGAGGGGTAGTTTCCATTTTGCGTCGTTGCCTTACTCATGAGGAAGCGGAGATTGTCCTAAATGATACCCATAGTGGAGCATGTGGGGGCCATTTATCTGGGTTAGCAATAGCGCAGAAGATATTGCATGTCGATTATTTCAGGCCCACGATATTTAAATATTATGTGGAAGCAGTGAAGCGCTGCCATCCGTGTCAGCTTTACACCAGGAAAATGTGGTCACATCCTGCTCTGTTATTTCCTATTGTCTCGGTAGGTCCCTTCATGAAATGGGGGATTGATTACGTGACATGCAACCCAGCCTCGGCTGGGGGGCATAAATACATCATTGTTGCTATTGACTATTTTACGAAATGGGCAGAGGCAATGCCTACCTTCAAAGTCGACAGGGAAACAACAGCTTTCTTTGTATACAATCAGATTATTGCATGCTTTGGTATACCCAAAGTGATTTTCACTGACCATGGCAGTCATTTTCAAAATAACATGATGACAGAACTGACTACTATGCTCGGATTCAGACAAGAACATTCTTCTCCATACTATCCGCAAGCAAACGGTCAGGTTCAGGCTGTCAACAAGACTTTCAAAACTATCCTTAAACATACAATTGATGCAGCTTGCTCTAACTGGCACATCATGTTATATCCTGCTCTTTGGGCCTACCGAACTAACGTAAATACTGCTACGGGTTTCTCTCCTTTCCAACTCGTTCATGGGGTGGAAGTAGTTACTCCGATTGAATATGAAATCCCGTCTCTACAGATAGCCATTCATGTGTTGCCTGATACGACTAAGCTTGAGAAACATCTGGCACATTTAGAAAACCTTGATGAACAGCGTAGAGATGCACTAACTACTAATCAGGCTCATAAAAATAGGGTTAAATCTTAGTATGATAAATCGGTCAAACCTAGGGTTTTTTCTGAAGGGGAACTTGTCTTGCTTTGGGACCAAGATAAAGAACCTCTAGGGGCAGGAAAATTCAAGGCTATGTGGTTATGACCCTATGTCGTTTCGAAGGTATTAAGTAAGGGCGCATATGAGTTAGTTGATTTTGATGGGAATAAGCTGCCTGAGCCTAGAAATGAGCTCTACCTGAAGAAGTACTACGCTTAGGCTTAGCACTTCTTCTTGTATTTTTAGTGTATGTATTTTTATGTACATTAGGTTGTTAGTTTTGTTTTATATATATATATCTGCTGGTTTTTGCAGATGTCTTCCAAACAGTATATAGGCTTCACTGATGGTGCCAGCCGTCATACTTGTAACCTAGCCTCGGCAGCATGGGTTATCTATTCTCCCTCAGGACAGCTTGTTGCCACTGGAGGTGCTTGTCTAGGTCCTGCTTCTAATAATGTTGTTGAGTATAGGGATGTCGTTGAGCTCCTATGGGATGCTTTTTCACATGGCATCACCCAGCTTGAGGTCCATTTGGACTCTCAGTTGGTGGTTTCCTAGCTCAATCGAGCTTACCAGGTACGAAATCCTATCTTATTACGTCAGTTCATGCAAATTCATTTATTGGAAAGACATTTTGAAGTTATTACTTTCAATCATATTCCACGCAACCAAAATTCATTGACTAATGCATATGCTAATTACATTTTGGATTGGCATCTCACACACATTTTATAAAAATATTCAGCAAACATATGAAAAACACTTGTAAATAAACTGACAACAAACACCAATATATATATATATGTGTAAAATATATGTTCATAGATAGGTCAAGTCTGATCCTTAAATTCCGTCATATACAAAATGTACAAGTGGATCATAGTCCATCAAAATTCCCTAGAACTAAGTAGGGCTGCCCTAGCCACTAGGACCTCCTTGGTCCCCATGGTCCCTCTGCACTCTGGCTTCCTCAGCCTCCTTGGCTTCGGCAGCCTCCACCGCATCTCTATATATGAGCACTGCTCTAACCACTCATCTGAAAATACGTAGCCAAACTGGTGGAACCCCCACTACGAACTCCTTCATGGCTGTAGGGATATGCTCAATCCTCATGGTAAGTACTCGTTGGGTCAGCCTGGCCAACTTACCCTCTAGTACCCTGATCAATCCTGGCTCCTCGCCCACGACAGGACAAAAAAACATGCGAGGGTGCCCTTCAGGGCGGACCAGTCCCATATCTACATTTTGACATACGAATAGGATTAAGACTTGTACATATGTATATATCTATCATTGAAAAATTCATAAAAATTTGAAAATAATAAAAAATTAAAATTTACTTACCTAGCTCTCCCCATGCTCCTCCTGGAGGGAGGACAAGGTCGGGGTCACCTCGAAAGTCCATCCCGACATATGGAAACTGCTCCAGTGCGAGCAACTGTCATTCCCACCAGGTGTAAAATTCATCATCATAGACACTGTGTACTGAGTCTCCTCCTCCTTGACGGAGGAAGATGTCTCCCCACCTGCTCAGCCTTGGCTGACGTGGAGATCTAATCGGTAGAGGTATAGTAGGGCTCAATGCTGGTACTCTCGAAGAAGAAGAACGCCACTAATATGCTTGCATAGCCAAAATTCTTGCGTCTTTCTCTCTTGCAGTCAGATAGTTGTCTCCTCATGATGGAGGCAACTCCCGAGCACCAATCATAGAGAGCACCTCTAAAACAGTCAACTGCCAGCCTCATTTGGTTCCTTGTGGCCAAATGTAAAGATGATGATCCTGATATTCTCACAATGGTGCTAGCTAATACCCGGAGAGTAAAATCTCGGATATCTGCAATTGGAATGTTGGTTCCTCTTCTTTGCATACCCGGTGTACATAACACATCTACATAGTTTTGGACACTTAAGGGGTCACCGCCCCTTCCAGTGCCCTCCATGTTCACCGGTGCTCCTCGTCGTGACAACCTGGTAATGAAATATATGTCTTCCACGGTAAGCTCTAAGGTTTCACCTTGTAGGTTGAACATCCCCAAGTCATGATCCTAATAATTTACCATGAACTCAAGTATGCGGACATTGGCCTGCATGGGTGATGTACAAAATAATTTCAGTAGCCCACTGGTCTGCAAGGCCTGTATGGTGGGCACACTTTGGAGCGCTGCTTGGTCCATTATTTCCTGCTCCCTTTCCCTCCATTCCAGAACCATATTTTACCTAGCAAATACAAGTCATTTGATTCAGTATTTCCATATCAAAATTCAAAATTTTTGACCATATTTAACCTTTTGTCCTCCACGCATCATACACGACTGTCTATTTAGACAAGTCACGTACCATACGCGACTGTCTAATTAGACAACCCGCGTATAGAATGTATATCCACGAGTTTCCATATCAGCAACCCGCGTATGCGCCATGCTACAATTTAGGATGCTTTTAAATATTGAATTCACACTTAAACTTAACATTTGCTTGGAGCAAAATGAAGAGCTTTGGGTGTAGGCTTACCTGCAGCTGGCAGATTTCGATTTCGTCAGTCCAATTGTCCACAATGATCGATCAAAGGTAGAGGGTAAAACTTGCTTTTTATGGCTCAAAAGTTCAAATGGTGAGATTTGTTTTAAATTTCAACTATTTATAGACATTATTTTTCATAAAGTGGGTCTTTTTTTATAGTTTGAAATGTCAATTAACTAATACCATACTCTTTGTGCCTTGGAACAGGTTTATCACTTTTTGCAAAGTTTTGTTGCTCCAATAGGGTGGTTTTGTTATTTTCAATACATGTTGGCATCTTTTCACTCCACATTACCCTTAGCATTCAACATTTTGCCACGGACTATGGTATTCTAAGCCAGTAGTCCCTTGTCTTTACCATTATTCTTCCATGGCTAGGACCCCTTTTTCATGAGTACCCTTCTTATATTCCTTTTTCATCCTTTGATACTCATACCGCCACTGTTTCAGGTTCAGGGGTATCCTTTTAGCTATTTTTCACGCCAAATAGAGTTTCTTTTGAATCTCTTTTTACAAGCTATCTCTTTATAGGACTCCCTGCCCTTATGGAGTTTCTTTAGGCCCAGGTCTGACTCCTTCAAAATAGACTTGACTGCTGAGTTAACTCGTTCGTTCAAGCTTGTTAAGAATATGTGAACGGGCATCTGCATTGGTGGTAGGTTATCTCTTTCTTGGACCATGCAGAATAATATGAGAAATGATCACTCTCTTTTCTTTTGAATTGAGAAGAGTATTCTCAGGTATAGGTTTATCACTTTTCCGGACCTGAGGGACTAAATTTACGGAAAAGGAACACCTGGTTTGAGCTTAGTTTTCTCTTTTTTGTGCTCTGGACCCAAACATGAAAAAGAATCCAAGTGTACTTTGTGTCTTTGTCATGCTCATTAAACACTTAAGAACAAAGCAACGAGTTTATTGTTGTAAGCCCCATTTCTCGTAACCAAATGGATCTTTCTGAGTGATCTTGCTTTCCTTCACACTCGTAAAACTCAAGCTATTTTATGATGTTCTTGAAGGAGTGTTGGGTAGGTGGTAATTTAACCTTTTTCGGACCTTCCTGACTAAGTACGAAAAAGGTTCACCTTTTCTTCTTCGGAAGTTAAGAGAGTTCTTACGTGGTTTGTTTTATACTTTTTCGGCCTCAGGAGACTAAATTGGACGAAAAAGGACCCCCCTAGAGTCTTCTTTGGAGTTTTCAGACTCTCTAAATGTGAAAACACCGGCTGAGCATGTACTAGTTCGGGCTCATTAAATCCACGAATCAGTGACACTATCAAGCATTATTTTCCCATCTCTTCAAGCTTGTTAAAAAATGAAGAGGGAACCGAGTTGACTTTCGTAGACTCATTAAAATTTAACAGGGAAGGTAAGGAAGAAGTTTTCTCTTGTTTTCAGTAATGGCAGCATGTCATCCTTGAACATAGCACTCTTTGTTTTCCAATATCCATGTTTCAGTGTCCACTTTTGTTCAACTGTTACTTTGAGTTTCTTACTCCTCCTCTTGTCCATTATACCTGGGGAATTTGATCATGTCTCCTACATGAAAGATAAGTCTAGTTGTTCTATCTATAAGTTATACACTGCCTTGGGTCACCTCTGTGTTGTGCTCATTGTTCAAGGACTATTCCCAATGTCTGATCTATAGCCTAATCCCATCATTGTTATATCTGTTATCTATTTGTGTCTCCCTTCTTTGCCCCAGTTCCTAGTCACTCTTGTGATCCGTTGGAGGATCTATTTCCTTCCCTATCACAGTATGGTTCCATTTCAGCACTTCTTGATGACGAAGACCTAGAGTTTTGACGATAGTACCTCAGGATTCACTTTCATCATTGGTGAATTCCTTTGCTTCAGTTGTTGATTATCATCTATTGATTGACAAACTGTTGAATCCTTTCCATGTTCGACTTCAGCTTACCCTTATTCACATGGCTTGGATTGTACTGGTTCTTTGGGATCCTTTATGAAGACCTTAGTTCTTCACCTATGGACTAAGTTGCGCAATATTATGTTATATTCCTATACATAGCTTCCAGATCTTTGAAGACTCATCATTATTGTATATTGTGGCTTCGATCCACCTTTGTAATAAACGTGGTTTATACCCGTATCATATGATGTACTCAAATATTGTAAAGGAGCTAGTGTTCCAGTAAATTGAACATAGCATCCTCAGATGTAACTTTGTATATGACATTACTATGTATTTGTTTCAGGTACTCTCTCTGCTCCATTGGATTTCTGAGTTCTCCAAAGATGAAGATTATAATGTATTTCGGCCATCGTTTCCCTCTGACCTCACACATTAGGGGGCATCTATTATCCACCTGAATGGCACCTCTCCGTCCGAGTGACAATATCCCTCATGTTGGCACACAAAAGGACATCTATGGATTGAGGGTTTCCCAAAACACTATAGATGGGCTTATTATGAACTACATTCATCATCCATCCAGCTGGTTATTTTTTCCATTTAGCTATGTCAAGTTATATACATGACTCTTTATATACGCAACTCGTGGATCATACGCGAGTGTCGGTTATTGCAGGTCGTGTATGGATGTATACGCAGGTTGCTCTTATAGAAACTCACAGATCATACACGAGTTGTCAGTCTTCATACCCGCGGATATGTCCCTTTGACATTAAAAATAAAAACATGCGATTACTTGAGATTAGTTAATCCATTTACCTTAATCTCCTTAACTGTCTCAACCTCCTCAACCTTTGAAACTGCATTATTTCACCATGTATAAATACAGGCCTTGGGGAGGGTGTTTGGTACATACACTTGGAGAGCAAAGTTATGCTGGTGGAGCTTATACAGAAGTCTTTGGAGCAGTGGAACTTAGAATCCTTTGGCTGCAGAGGAGTCCTTGTCTCAGGCGTTGGGTTGTAATCTAAACTTCCTCATTATTGTTAATAAAGGGAATCCTTCTTCCATATGTGTCTTGAATGTATTTCATGTATTGTGGTTTGATAAATGTTTATGTTTCAGTATTCTGTTTATGATTTATATAACCTTCCTATATATATATGAATCATCTCTTATTTGGAAGATTGACTCTTGACAAATGAAGGAGAAGCAACCTTGAAGACTTTGGAAGAGAAGCAGAGTGGAAGAGGACAAGCTAGGATCAACCGTCGTGTATCGGGTAAGTCTTTCTCATCCTCTTATTTCCTTTACTGCACTCTAGAGTCAATTGTCTGCAAGTTTATTGAGTATGTTGGTAACCCCATACCTTCGGTTATAAGGTGTTTATTCCTATACAACAACATCCTAACTAATTAACCATTGTTTTAATATAGTAAGTGGCTATCTTTATTAACATGAGGATCATGATATAAAAGGGGCAAAGCACATCATTTGGCCTTGTGCATGCATTTGGTCACTTGAAGCAAAGGCTTGAAGGGTTGTACAGATCTGAGAGTTCTGGTTAACATGACTCCACTTTGATTCGTGGCAGGCTATAAATCGACTGTAAGCTCAAACCACGAGAGGATATAAGCCCGTCAGTCAGGCATGGAGTAGCGGTTAATTTAAGCCATGCCAACCCTTGCAAGGAAGAGGCTCATGAGATATTTCAAGCGGTTGCAGCAGGATCTACCCGCAGGAATCAACGGGGCGCCTCAGGACAACAATATTATGCTATCGAATGCTGTAGTTTTTGGGTATGACAATGATCTTTTAGTAGCCCCTGTTTTGGTTGAATTTTACTATTCATTTTGTTCCTGGAACTCTCGGATAATTAACTATTTCCTTTCATTTCATCGACTTGAAAATATGAAATTAGAGGTCGATTTTGAGTGTTTTGTTCTGATATTTTGCTATTGTTATTGTTGTTGCAGGAATGAAGACACTCCTTGGGATGGAGGTGAGTCACGAAATGACCTAATCTGTAAAGGGTTTTTCTATTAAGGTTTAATTTGAGAGCTGTTGTTATTTTTTGCAAAATTTGTGGTATTTCTGGGCAATTTAGGAGGATTCCCCGGCTTTGTCATATTTTAGGTCAAACAATGGCGGGGTTTGGCTAACTCTGCAAGTGATCATGTTTCCATTTGTGGGTTTCATTTAATTTTGCGTATACTATTTTGTTTCGGTATAAATCAATATGTTGGACTATAGCTTTATTTTTCTAAATTACTAGAATTTTGTGAGAGGTTATTATTGATTAGAAAATATTGCCTTTTTCTGGTGTCAATTGTAGCTTTATCTTTGTGAGTAATTAAAGGAGGTTTCTCAAATACATCTGGTCCATATTTATTTCTAATCATTTATTCTCCCATACATGCTTTCATGGTCTCTTTCATTATCATGTTCGGTTCTCAAATGTGCTCATTGTTTCCTTCATTATCCTGACGCACTACCTGCCACCCTCTGCTAGGATCCTCCTACCATGTTAAATAACTACTCATGTTCCCTAATGATCTTGGCATAGTCGTTGAACTTCATCAAATTGAGTTCCCTCTGAAGATCATTACCCTGCTTCTGTACCTTGGTACAACTCCTACTAGGTTCCTGTTTTTTTGTAAGCGAAGAAAATTCTGTGTTGATATTCGTGAGTCTAAAGACAGTTTTGGGTCTAATATGCCTCATTTTAACCCTTATCCTAGATTTTATCCAGTAAACTTTTTTTTCATGAAATTTCAACTCTAAGAAACTTCATCAAATATAACTTTGACAAAAACAGATCATATAATCCGGGTTCCAAGCCAGGTTTCCAGTGCATGGACTACTTTTAAAAGACAAAATTGTGGCTGTTCAGACTCCTTCAGATACCAACCAGACCCAAAAAGAGATTTCCTTATACATTCATACAGTCTCGTGTTCTTATCAAATTTTCTAAACTTTAAATAAAAAGGTAACATAAAAAAACTGTAGGACCAACATTCTTATCTTTACCAGGATGTTATTTGTTGAATTTTTGGCATCTTGAAATTGACTGGTGAACTATTCAAAACCAACATTCTGGTTTCCAATTCCTCTGAGGTGCCTCACACCCATTTCATGCAAAAGATAGATGATAACACATGTTTCTGCTCCTGTATGTTCCCCATAACTTAAAGCTTGTTGAGGACATGTGAGTATTTTTTCAGCTATGGGTCAGTTTCTTTAAGAATACTTGAGAATAGTTGAGGACATGTGGATCAGTTTCTTTGTCTTCTAAACCTAAACCTGAGCCTGAGCTGAAGCTTGAAATTTTTTTTTACTTACAGCATGAAAATTTTCTTTTACATGCAGCATGATGTACACCCATCTTATGCTAAATCCTGAATATACTCAACCATTATTTTCTATGCTTCCATATGGTCCTTTCAAACATGAAGCTTATTTTTCCTACTGCTCCAGGGCAATGGGTTCCGGATATTTGCTGTTACAAGCCTCAGACAAGATTGAACTTGTTTTTTAATATCCATCATGCTACTGGAAAGCTCATCTATCATAACTGATATCCCATCAAGTCCTTCATAGACTATTCTGAATATATTGTGGCCTTCAAATATTTTCTTCTGGTGTCAGGGTTATGAGAATACTTGGGAGAGAACTAGGATGGTCACTTCTCAACTAATCATTTCTCTTTGTTGCTATAGGCGGTAGAAAAAGATTGAACTTATTTTAACCTTCAACATGGTATTGGTTAGCTCACCCATAATTCCTGGCATTACCATCAAGTCCTTCAAGGACTACTCTGAAAATAACATGGCCTTCAAAATGTTTATTCTTGTGAAATTGTCATGAGTGTATACTTGGAAGAGAACCATGATGGTTTCTCCTTATCTCATACTTTATTAATGTTAGGATATTTAGACACTTAGGAGTTAGTTAAGATCAACTTGTGTAATATATCCATTAGGTAAAAGTGTGTTTCTTTAGTATGCATTTGTAAATAT
>LPNX010953418.1:134212-157973 GCA_001517045.1 Pseudotsuga menziesii
TAAGCATAACTTCATTATCCAGAATCAATTTTAAATGCCGTTTTTTTTAAAACCACATATTTTTTCGAGCTCTTTGCATATAGACAGTTAGTTTTTGTTTTTTCAGCCATTATTTTATAGTATGGCCACCCCTTGTGATATTATACTTACAAGTTCTAACTATTTCTCATGGAAATCTCGTATGGAGGATGTTCTACGAAGTAGGGGACTTTTCAGGATAACCTTAGGGAAAGAAACAACACCCACTAATGATTATAAGAAAATTAAATGGGAAAATAGATGTGATGAAGCTCATGGATTGATTGGGATGTTAATCTCTACTGATTTGCGATTCCAAATATCTGGAATTGATGAACCTGATAAAGCTTGGGAAAAGTTGGAATCTATGTTTGGTAAACACAATAAAATTCGAGGTCATCAACTTGAGAATGAGTTGATTTCCTTGAATCCAAATGATTTTTCATGCATTCAAGACTATTTATCTAAGTATAAAACTCTTAGACTATTATGTGCAAAATGCAAGATTAAGAAAGAAGACAAACAATGTATTTATCATATTCTTTCCAAACTTGGACCTGCATATTCTGTTTTTGTATCTACTTTCTACTCCATGAAAGAATCCTTCACTGCAGCAAGCTATCAAGAACCTAGTCTTGAATCCTTTTGTTTAGAGAGCAAGATAAGCTCATTCATCTTGGAATAATTAACAATGCAGATACATCTGGGAAAGCCTTATTGTCCCAACAGAAAGAAAAGTCCAAGCCTCCCAAGAAACAAAATTTTTGCAATAATAAGCAAAATAACAAGGGTCCCAAACCCTCTCAGTCAGCTCCTCCTTTAAAAAATGATAAAGGATCCAAGCAAAAAGGAAAGAAGATTGAGCATCATTGCAATTTTTGTGGGAAAGATAATCATGATGAATCTAAGTGTTTTAAGAAGATGGCAACCTTGGAAGCAACAATGAAGAAGCACCACATCAGCCTAGATTCGTCTTCAGAATCTACCTCTCATGGACATGCACTTTGTGCTTCTAGTTACTCTTATACTGCATCTTCTTCTTCTACTTTAAATGAATGGCTCATTGATTCTGGAGCATCTTATCATATGGCTAAAGATAAAGCCATCTTTTCTACTATGCATGAATGTAACACCAAACAAATATTTGTTGGTGATGATAGATTTATAAGTGTTGTAGGATCTCGAACAGTTCTAGTAGAAAACGGTCATTTCAGTGATGTACTATGTGTTTCAAAAATTTACTGTAATTTGTTATCAGTCTATCAAGTTACTCATTCAGGTGAAGGTAAAACTGTGACGTTTACACCTCACTAAGTTGTAATCAAGGATTTTAAAAATCCTCAAAATATCCTTGCTACTGGAACTGTTGATGATATTACCAGGTTGTACAAATTTAACAACTTTGGGTCATCACCTTTTCCTTCAGTTTTTGTTGCTCATAGTGATAACTTGAGCAAACTTTGGCATGAGCGATTTGGTCACTTAAATTATCGCTCATTGCAACAACTATGTAAAGACAAAATGGTGACTAGTCTTCCGCTGGTATCTTGCAAGGATGGTGTTTGTTCCGGTTGTGTACTCAAAAAACATCATCGGGACAGTTTTGACAAACGTGCCTCTTGGCACGCCTTGGTTCCCTTGGAGCTTGTGCATAATGACTTATGTGGCCCTCTTCCATCTGCTTCCTTTTCTAGTTTCAAATATTTCTTAAATTTCATTGATGACTACTCCAGACACACTTGGGTTTACTTCCTAAAACTTAAGAGCGAAGTATTTAACATGTTCTTGGCCTACAAGGCCCTTGTTGAAAAACAATCTAGTCATCAAATTATTAAGTTAAGATCTAACAATGGAGGAGAATATGTTAACAACAAGTTCACTACTTTTTTCACTGAACAAGGAATCCAACAACATCACACTATTCCATATACACCACAACCAAATGGTGTAGCTGAAAGGAAGAATCGCACTTTAAAAGAAATGGCTAATTGTATGATCCAATCTAAGGGACTAAGTATTCAATATTGGGCTGAGGCCATAAATTGTGCAAATTACATAGTTAATCGCACACCCACTAAAGTTTTACAAGGTATAACACCGGAAGAAGCATGGAGTAAAATTAAACTAGATGTAAGCCACTTTTGTGTGTTTGGTTTTGAAGCATGGGCTCACATTCCGGATGAAAAATGGAAAGCATTGCAGCCTAAAAGTGAAAAGTGCATATTTGTTGGATATTCTGAAGATGTAAAATGTTATAGACTTCTTTAGCCACATTCTCATGATATAATCATTAGAAGAGATGTTAAATTTGATGAAAATCTCTTGGCCTGCGAGCCTAACTTGGCGGGTGTGCCATCTTTGGCCTGCGAGCCTTATTCGGCGATTATGCCTTCTTCTTCTTCTTCTTCCAGCTTCCTTGACAGGTTTCCAACTCTAGTTTCTGATGATGACAGTGAGGATGAAAATCCACCTCCGCCTACTCATGTTCCTCCAACTGCACCAGCACCGATACTTCCTCGATGGGTCCATTCAACAAGTGAATCAGTTGGTAATCTTGTCGGTGATCCTAGAGATCAACATCGAACACATTCTCAATTTCAGCGAGCCTCTTCTATTTTGGCTCAAGTTTTCGAGAATCATGATCCAGAAATTTTTGCAGAAGCTTCAGGAAATCCAGATTGGGATGCAGCTATGGATGAAGAATATCGTTCCTTAATGGCGAACGATACTTGGGATCTTGTTCCTCTTCCAAAAGGAAGAAAACTTGTCAGATGTAAATGGGTCTACAGAACTAATTATGCATCATATGGAAGTGTTGAAAGACTTAAGGCAAGGATATTTTCCAAAGGTTTTTCCCAAGTTGAAGGGATTGACTACAATGAAACCTTTGCCCCTGTAGCAAAAATAAAATCCATCCGCCTTGGTCTTTCCCTTGCAGCCTTGCATAATTGGGAAGTCCATCAAATGGATGTGAAGTCTGCCTTCTTACATGGTGATTTACATGAGGAAATTTACATGGAACAACCTCCTGGATATGTTCAGAATAACTCTAGCCTTGTTTGTCTCCTTAAGAAATCCTTATATGGCATTAAGCAAGATCCTAGAGCTTGGTATGCCAAAATGGATAGCTTTCTCCTTGACACTGGTTTTTCTAGATGTCATTCTGAACCCAATGTCTATATCAAGAAAGTAGGAAACCATCTCATCATACTTGTTCTTTATATTGATGATCTTATCCTTACTGGTAGTGACCCTAAACTTATAACCCATGTGAAATCCAGTCTTAAGAAAAATTTTGAAATGTCAGACTTAGGACATTTGCATTATTTTCTTGGTCTTGAAGTCTTGTAAACCAAAGAAGGAATCTTTCTTTCCCAGTCTAAGTATGCTTGTGACCTTCTTCGTCGCTTCTACATGGAAGATTTTAAACCAGCCCCTTCTCCCTTCCAGTCTGGAGTCAAACTTTCTACCACTTGTACTTCCCCTGAAGTAGATGCCACCTTGTATTGTCAGCTTGTTGGTAGTCTTTTATACTTGACTCATTTTCATCCTGACCTTTCCTTTGCCATTGGTCGTGTTTCCCGTTATATGCAAACTCCTCATGAAAGTCACTGCAAAGTAGCAAAAAGAATACTTCAATATGTTCAAGATACAATTCATTTTGGGATTCGTTACAGTACAGGGGGGAAACCTTTGTTGGTTGGTTTCACTGATTCAAATTGGGCCGGTGATCCCGATGATCGAAATTATACTGTAGGTTATGTTTTCAATCTGGGATCTGGACCTGTCACTTGGGCTTGTAAGAAACAACAAGCTCTTGCTCTTTCTTCAGCAGAAGCAAAATATCGAGCCACAGTTAATGCCAGTCAGGAAGCTTTATGGCTTCGATATATCCTTTCAGAGTTTGGATTCGAGCAGCAGCAGCCTACTCCACTTTGGTACGACAATCAAAGTGCCATCAAGCTTGCCAAAGATCCAGTTCTACATCAGCGCAACAAACACATTGAGCTACGCATGCACTTCATCAGAAATCTTGTTCATGATCGTGCTATTGAAGTGCTCTATTTTCCTACAGATGATCAAGTTGCAGACATCTTCACCAAGTCTCTTACAGAAGCAAATTTTTCTAAACTTTGGTCTATGTTAGGAGTTCAGGAATGTGTCCTTAAGGTGGAATAGGCTCTAATGCCTCCTTCCTTCTCCTAATAGTGTCACTTTTGTAAATCCTTCAATCCTATCCCAAGTTGTTCTTAAGGGGGGATGTTAGGATATTTAGACACTTAGGAGTTAGTTAAGATCAACTTGTGTAATATATTCGTTAGGTAAAAGTGTGTTTCTTTAGTATGCATTAGTATGCATTTGTAAATATTCTAATCCGACGGTCATGATATGTTCTAGACATAGAGTGATCCGACGGTTCAACTTCTCTTAGATCATACCTACCATTGATCTGTGGCTTAACACCCGATTGGTCTATGATCTATATTTAAAGAGCATAGAGGGTCCTTAGCTAGTTGATCGATTATGAGAAGCTCACGTAACTTTCTTTCTTTTCCATAATAAATTGCTCCAAGTAGCTATTTGGCTGGGGCCATGAACTGTTTCCCTCTCGAGGGTTTTAACCACATGACAAACATTGGTGTATTGATCTGTGATATATTTGTGTGAAGTGGTTGTTGTTGGTGTTCGGTCCTTTGGGAGTACCCTGTGTACCCTCACAATTAACTTGTTTGAAGATAATTTCGTAGAAACATTGTTGAATTTTACAGGCTAGATGAATTTTAATACCAGTAATAAACTTCAATACATGAACATATCGTGTGCCCAATGACACCTCTCTATAGCAATGCATAAATCAATTTCTGTATAGTTTGTGATCCTAGCTACATGCCATTATTTGTAATTGCATGGCATCGAGTGTTCTTTATATTTGTCGTGATTCCATGATATTCATGCAAGAAATGAAGTCTTGTAGAGGAGGACTTTTCAAACCGACCTTTTGAATTTCATTTTGACGAAAAAAAGTGGACATTGGTAGCTAGGTTCACATAGATAGTAGGCACAAATTTTTGAGATCATTTCGGGCATAGTAGTAGACTAGTAGTTGCTGACACATTGTCACACTTTAGATTACAGCCCCAAGTGACTCGGGAGTCAGAGTCACATCTCAATGGCTAGTGCCTCGTAGTCATTAATGATTATTGGCCATCTTCAACAACTAAGCATCGAGTGCATGACATGAGTGAGTAAGTGATTATAATTTATCATATTTACAATATTTTGAATGATGAGTTGAACTTTATAGCATAGGAAGTTCAACATATTGAGAAATTTATATGAATGGATAATTTCAAATGTTGCTCTTCTTTTGAAATGTTGATATAAATTATACCTTTCTTTATTGAAAGGGTAAAATTCAAATTTTAAATTTTTTTTGAAGAGCAATTTTAACTTTACACTTCTGGGAAGGGATAGAACCATTTGGAAAGGCTGTGAAGGGTTCAATTTTGAACACCTTAGCATTGGACATTCACTTACTTTGCTTTGTTGTAGACATCTACAATCATAGCTTGGAATCAAATTAAATAAATTTATTGTACTGTACCAGTCAATGTGAATCAAACTCTTGATATATAAAGGTTTCGTTAACACCAGCTACATTGGAAGTCTAGCTGCATGTTGACTGGATGTCAGTCTTGTATGGTACTAATTAGTGACCAGAAGCATTGCTATTCCTAGTTTGTAATGTACTACAACCACCTCGCTGATGATAAGCCACATCGCTATGTATCTGAAGATGGCTTCTGTGGAATAAGCCAAAATACACAAGGAGTTGTTTACATTCATATATGATTCTAAACTCTCCATCTACAACAAAACTCAGAGAAAAACTACCATGTTTTTTTTTTATGCATTGCTATCCCTAGTTTGTTTAAAAGGGGGTCATGGTACTACCGTACTTACATCAAAAGTGTTTATTTGGAAGAATAAGGGAGTGGAGTAATTAATGCATCAGAATTTCATACATATCACACACCGTTCAACAAGCGTAGAGATTTTTCTAAATGCAATGATATTTCTAAACATTTTTGGTGTTATAAACATTTGGTTAACTAGAAAGATGCCATCAAGCCATTCCACCATCTACGTAGAACAAAAGAATCCGATTCCTTTTGAAGAAGTCTATACATAAGCCTAGTGAAGAAGTCTACACATGAACCTAAAAGCAAAGGGTAGAGGAAGAGGAAAGTTTAAAACGGCAGAAGACCGTAAAAAGTCTAAAATTTCTCGAACTGTATTAATGCCGAAACAAATGGGGTGAGAGAGGCTCGAACTCTCGACCTCAGGATTCCTCAAACAGCTATGAGACCTACGCGCTAACTAACTATGCCATCACCCCTATATGTTTAATCCTTCGAGCCTAATCTTAGCACCCCAATCCTTGTAAAGCCATTTATAAAGAATTCTTTGGTCCAGTTAAACTGCACTGTCTATTTTGTCCTAAAATTTTCTTGTTTTCCCTATCTAAGGTTAGAACCAGAGGTTGGAAAATTGGCATATTCCTTTAGCTGCGAGATTATAATAACCATCAAAATAATTGTAGGCACAACCCTTTATCAATCCTGAAAACATAGAAAATCTAGTAAATATTATAGTTCCAAATCGATTTAGTAGCAGAGCATAGCAAGAAAAAATATTAATGATATATCACCAGGTGTACTTGTCTAATTCCCTTATTTTAATAACCTGATGCTCCTAATGCCCCATCTTTTAGTTTTGTAATTTTGAATTAGGTTTTGCATGAAAAGTATGTGAGTGTCAAAGTGTTTCATGTTTTTGGAGTTAGGGTTTTTTGGGCACAATAGGTCAATAAATAAAAACATTACAGGCAAAATGAGGATCCTTATTGACAAAGTGTTTGATTCTAAGTTAGGTTGGAGAGGAATTTAAAATAGTACATGATATTACAAAAAATACCTTTCTAGAGTATTACAGGAAAAATGAGGACAATTATTGAAGAAGTGTTTGATTCCAAGTTAGGTTGGAGAGAAATTTAAAACAGTACATGCTATTACAAAAGCACCTGTACAGAGTTATATTTCTGGATTAGCAATAGAAAAGTTGTGTCTTATCAATAGAATTAATGTTGTATGAATGATAAAACTAAAAAGGTTGGGGTGAGAGAGGCTCGAATTCTCGACCTTAGGATTCCTCAAGTAGCTATGAGACCTATGCGCTAACCAACTGGGCCACCACCCCAGTTGCAATTTGGTGTGTACTTTTTAGTTTGTATATATTATGATGATGAATTAATTGGAGTGTACTTCTTACTTTTAAGACCCTGTACATGCATCTTTCATGTTTTAATTTGCTCTATCCATTACCAACAAGAAAATTAAGACCCTGTACAATAGCGTTCAAAATTTTCCAAAGGGTTCTAACCCTTCCCAGAAGTGTAAAGTTAAAATTTCCCTTCAAAAAAAATTTAAAATTTCAATAAATAAGGGTATAATTTATATCAACATTTCAGGAAGAGCAACATTTGAAATTACTCATTCATATAAATTTCTCAAGATGTTGAAATTCCTATGCTATAAAGTTCAACTCATCATTCAAAATATTGTAAATATGATAAATTATAATCACTTACTCACTCATGTCATGCACTCGGTGCTTAGTTGTTAAGGATGGCCAGTAATCATTTCCCAGTTCCATTTTAATTCATTTGTATTTGTTGTATACATGATTTAGGTCTCAGTCCTGCTTTGTCGATCATTGATCATCCATTGTAGTTTGTGAAGTGGTTCTCAGTTTCTAGATCTCTTTATGTAAAGCAGTGGGAATTCTATAATTTCTTTTCTTGTTTTGGTTGGAAGACTAACCCAAATGATCAAATATTTAGGCCTTACTAAAGAGTACTTGCTAGGATATTTTGGTTTTATTAAATACCTCTTGGCATACAAAGTTCAAACTAACCAAGATCCTATTTACAACAAGTTTTACCTGGCATACAAAATAACCAAGATCTTGTTTACAACAAGTTTTACCAAGTAAGTAAACCTACTTGACCCACAAATCAAGACCCATTGACAACCTAGACTACATTTTTACTGTATCCAGGCTCTGTGAGTTCCATGCTCTTCTTCACCATTAGTGTTGTTTTCTCTCTCACCTTGTTTCTTCTATGTGAAACCTCCAAAACCCATTTCATGTACCATTCCCTTTTCTTTTTTCATTTCTCATTTCTCATTTCTGGTAACATAGCATTACATCTGTAGGTGTTGTAGGAAAACCAAGGTGGATGTGCAATCTATCAGAATGGAAACTAATAGTTTCCATATGCAAGTGTTTAGAATCTTGGTATTTCAAATTTGTTGGTTATGGATGATAAAACATAATAATATTCAAATGTATGTCAATAGGCATGATAGGAAAAACACATGACAAATTATACATAAACTTAATAAAGGTGAAACAATATTTCAGGAACAATGATGAAATATAATGTGTTAATATTGCTCTTCTTCCCAATTCTTAAAGGGTTCTAGCTCAATGGAAGAGCGCCTGCCTTATAAGCAGGAGGTCGATGGTTCGATTCCTCCATTCCCTAATGATATTGCAATGTATTTTTAAAGGTAAAAAATGTAGTAGTGCAAGATTGATGCAATATTAGATGCAACACTAAATGCAAAAGAGGATGTAAAAGTAGACGTCACAAAACACAAAAGTAGATGCAAAAGTGGACCTTATGTCAGACGCAAATGTGGACACAAAATGGATGCTACACTAATCGCAAAATTGGATGCAAAAAAATACTCAACACTATACACAATTAATGACTCAAAACTAGATGCAATACTAGGCCCAAAACTAGACGCATCAGTAGGAAAAAGTGGACTCCTAACTAGATGTAAAATTGGACGTTAAATTGGGCACAAAATATGGTGTATCGATGGACATAAAATTAGGCACAACACCAGGTGCAAAACTGGAGGCAACACTTGGCGCAAACAAAAACTTAAAAGGAGACACAATATTGGATGCAAGATGAGACGAAACATTGGATGTAAAACTAGATGTAATATTGAATGCAAGATGGGATGCAACATTGGACATGAAACTGGATGCAATATTAGATACAAACATGGTTGCAAAACCACTAGGCGCAACACTGGGTGCAACATTGGACTCAAACATAGATGCAAAAAAAGACATCAACCAGGATGCAACACTAGGTGCAAACCTAGATGCAAAATACGACATAAAATGAGATGAAACATTAGGCACAAATATGGATACAAAAAAAGGATGTAAAACAAGATGCAAATTAGATACAAAAGGAGATGCAACATTATAAGTAAAATTGGATGCAAAACTAGATGCAAAAAAGACGCAATATTGGGCCCAAAATTGGATGCAAAACTAGACGTAATGCCAGATGCAAAATTGGACACATAATTTGATGCAAAACATGGTGCAATACTCGATGAAAAACTAGGATCAAAATAAGACACAACATTGGATGCAAAACTAAGAGTCAAACTAGGTGCAAACAACGATGTAACAAACGACGCAAAAAAATATGCAAAATTGGGTGCAAATAAGGGCATAACAAAAGATGCAAAAAATTGGGCGCAAAAATGGACACAAAAATGGATGTTAAAAAGGACGGGAAAAAAGATGCAATAGACGACATTTTATGAAATTGTACAATAGCGCCAGGTTTAGCACCGGATTGTTCACCAAAATTGGGAAAAAATTACACTAAAATATGCCACTAAATCTGATGTTAAATCCAGTTTTTGTTGTAGTGAAATATACAAATGGAAAACCTCTAGTTGTTGAGGGGCCCTTCTCAACAATCAGGGGTTGCACTTAGATCAATCAATCACTCATGAAAACAAAGACATATATCCACAGCTTAAAATAGAATTTGTATTAAAATTTGGAACAACAATCAGGGGTTGTGCTTAGATCAATCAATCACTCATGAAAACAAAGACATATATCCACAGCTAAAAATAGCATTTGTATTAAACTTTGGAACAAAGTTTACATATTTTTTATCCAACGACGACTACTATCCTACTCTCCTCGTGAGACATTGTTTATATAGATTTTATAATAGAGTGAGCAGGTCGACCCTTTTAGTGGTTGACCGCTCTAAAGATAGGCAGTCTTAACTGCTAAAGAAATGACTGTATAACAAATTACGATAGCACACACAATGTATTCCTAATTCTTTGGGCTGCGGTTCTCCTCATGCGCATAGATGGCATGTTGATATTCATTGACGTGGGAAAATGACGTGGTGTTGAAATGAGAGGGTAGGATCTGGAATATTATAGAGAAAGGATTCTCGCACCAAGAGGACGCGTGGCCAACAAAACCATGAAATCGTTTTTTGATTTTAACGCCCCAGAATATTCCAACCAACAGAGTCGCGGGTTGATCAGAGGGATGTACAATGAGCTAGATGTGACTGTGTGTGTTTGGCATGAATGCATGTCCAAGTGGATGTTCATTCGAAAACCACAACCTGCAAAATAATTCTATATATTACGCATGTTTACAAATGTCACATATTCTTAATAAAACCATGAAATAATGGAAATTAACCAAGACTTGCATAATATTCAAATACATCTGTACATGTTTTTAATTTATGTTATGAATCGCAAGAAGTATGCCAAAAGGTGACAAAAGTAATGTCGAAAGAGAAAATTAACAACAAAAAATGATGACAAAATTGGGATCAACAAGAACTAGGAGGTAAAAAATCACTAGGTAGAACAAATTTAAGGTACATGGCATATATATGATGAGAATAATGTTCTAACACCCCCCACCCCCCTCCCTTAATATAAAAATGGTAGTGAGCAAGTGAATAGGGCCCAAGAAACTAGGCTTAAGGTCACCCTTTACAACAATTTATTTGTCCATGTAAAATGAGGAAAGACACAAAAAATCATGGAGAAAATCCACCCTCAAGAATGGCCATGGCATAGATATTAACAAAATGTATTCATCATGTGTTCTTCTTCACTTGAATGATCTGAATGAAAAATTTCTTATGAGTGACTTGGTGAATATGTTGTGGATGCCATGATCTTGCATCAATTTGTTGTAGACAAAGAACATGTGGAAAGGACCCTTGAAACTCATCATTTGATGATGGAGGAGAATCATAAGAATGATTCCTGCTGCAAACAGATGCTGATCTGAAAGCATAAACAATAATGGAAAATATATCTTTGCAAACTCCTTCGCAAAGAGCATCAAAAGACTTAACAAAATCAGCTTCTTGTGTAGCTTCCATATGATGAAATAAATCATGTATCTTCTTTCCAAACTAATGAAACACCTTCATAACTCTGTAAAAAATCTTACAAGGCTCTAAATATCATAATAGGAGTCATATAGATCAGAAAATATCAGACGTATAATGTCTCCATGAGCGAATGGGTTCATAGTAAGGAAAGAGTGGGCAACTATATCACACTGATAGTTGAGCGAACTTGGATGGTATGGAGACTTGAAATTTGAACCATATGTGGTGATATCAGGTCCATACATGTGGAACAACAATCCCATGAGTTCCAATGACATGGATTTCGAACCAATGAATGATATTCAATACATAACAGCGACATAGGCAAGTGACATAGTATTAGAAACAATGCAATTGTGAGATTTTCCAACTGGAGAACTTAGTGCTCGTAGGGTATTTTGGGAATAAAATGGTTGGGAAAATGAGTTTAAGGATGTCATAAACTTCATATTAACTTAAAAATCAGAATAGGAAGGATCTTAATGGAGTGGGAGAGATATTTCAAAAGACAAGTCGGAAACTAGTGAAAAATGACTAGTATTGGGAGGAAACTTTGGTGAACTGTTTGGAGATTCTTCCAAGCAATGGATGGAGGTTTCAGAATATGATATATAATAATGTGAATCAGAAATAGAAACATCAGAAACATATACATGATAAATATGCTTGACTCTATCACCCAAAGCATACAAGTGTTTACCATTTTCTTGTTCCAAAGAGAGCTTGCCTTCTTCTTTTCTTACAAAATATGGAACATCAATATCATTTTCTTCAAGAAACTTGGTCATGATGTCCATATTATTTTTTAAACAATATTTCTCATCATGGTAAACTTTTCAATAACCACACTTAGTTTTCTCTCTCTTTCTCTTCGTCCTCTTGGCTTTCGAATCCTCATCAGTAGAACTTGAGTATTCTTCATCTAAATGCTTCTTCTCCTTCATTATTTTCTTTCCTTTGGATTTATCATTTTTGGAATTCGTAGCTCCATGAGAATCAAGCACATCATCCTTTTAAGAAATCAAATTCCCCATTTTCACAAGCTTATCTTTCTCTTTGGTGAGCAAAAATATGAATGCATCCAAAGAAGGGCATCCTCAAATTTTGAACAACAAGCTTCGTAGCATGGAATGTAGACACAAATATTGAGTATTCAAGACCCATATTGGACATGATGGAAATTATTAGCTACTCCTCTTTATTCTCAATGCCACACTATTTGAGCTGAAGCACTAGGTTCTTCAACTTTGATATAAAATATTCCATGGTTTCAAAACTTCTTGGACTCAATGAGATTGACTCATTCTCCAATAGATGTCCTCTCATATCATCTTGATTCCAAAATAATGACTTAAGATTGAGCCATAATTCATTTGGTGTAGAAGAATTTTCAAGATGGAATAGGAGATCTCGAGAGACAGAGAGACAAAGTAAAATATAATATTCATCAATCCTATTGAACCACTTAGTTTTTTGGGCAACAACATTTGGCTTAGGTTCAATCCCCATGGTGACTCTGTAAAGACCCTTATTTTGAATTTGTATGATCATGTGGGCCTTCCATTTGAAATATTTGAAGGGTGTAACAATCATGGATTTATTTAGATCCATACTGTGCACTCTTGTGATGCCAATAACATGCAAAAAACACTCAAGAAAGAATAGAAAAATTGCTCTAAATCAGACTAGCTCTGATACCATGTAAAATTTGGATTGCACAACATCACAATAGAAGTTTCGAGTAATGTGAAAACCAATCCTAGATCTATATTTAATCGCAATCCTTACTTAGAATATTTCATGAGACGAAAAAAAATATGAGAAGAAGAATATGAGACAAAACTAAAGAAACCTCTCTAGAGCATTATTTCCATTGTGCTTATTAAGAAAAAACAAGTACAATATATAGGAATTATTACATCTAATACCTTGGGCCAATACCATGGGATAACAAACATGTTACACATAAATCTCCTCACCATCATGTGTTGAGGCCCAAAACATCATAAATTGCCCTCAATTCCCAAAATCTGAAGTTGGTCATTGGCCCGGACTCCTATTTTTCATATTTGAGTCCACCATCGCCTCTGCATTTTATGCAATAAGTTTTACCCTCTTCAATAACACATATTGTCTCTTGACAATAAGTGGTGCCACCGCATTTACCCTTTGATCAATAAGCGATTCCACCATGGTAACGCTCTGCCTCCATAGTAAAAGAGTGGTGCTCGAGTTTTAAAGGGAAAAAGAGAATATTCACGAAGCTTCTCGAAGGAAGACTTCATGGAACCCTCATCCCTACTCTTGTGGACCACCTGGACTCGAGATCCCCCCTAGTAGGATCTCTCTTCCACCTTGTCCACCTTTTTCTCAACCATCCCTATCCTCCCAAGGTCTATAAAACCTAGCTCATCCTCCATGGGAAGAGGGAAAAAAGTTATCCTATTGCACTGAGGTTCTGGCCAAATCTAGGGTGATCATAGAAGAGACAAGTTGGAGCTTTGAGGATAAGACATGGCATGTGAAGGGGCATCATAACACTAAGGAAAATGATTGTAATCTCTCTTCTTCATTTTAATGCAAAGATGGTTCCTTTCCCATAAAATTTATTGTGTTATAATCATTCATTTTATTATTGGATTCCTTATTCACTAATATATAATTGTAGATCATTTTATGGTACTTTTGATCTTGCTTTTTGGTTAATGTGTTCATTGCAAGTACATCTGTGGAGATATAACACCATAGAAGACTTCTACATCATACTGTAGGATATTTAAAAGACTCATTCCAAATATCTACAAACTGTAGGAGAAGTTTTCCATCCTTTTTATCAGTCATTTGTTCAAGATCTGAACCATTCAGACCTAAGGAAACAACTCCTGTCAACAAGAGGTGAGAATTTCCAACAACAAATCTGGAGGCTCCACTGGGGAAGACATTCATCACATCTGATCTTTCTTGGTTTTCAAACTCTTGTCTGTAATCCAAACTTCAAATTTTTAGTGATCAGATCTACTAGCTTTCTGGTGATATTTGGGTTCAGTTTAACCAGATCTACTTAGATCTAAAAAACATCTTCTTTTTATGCTTAATTTTCCTGTAATTTTCATGATTTGATGCCAGTGGTTTAATACTTAACTTTCTCTTTTTCGCTTCTTTTTTAGTTTTGAAATCTACAAGAGTCATCGTGCATTCACTGAGGACAATAGGCAGTGCCACCACGCATGCTTAGTGGTCAACAGGAGGTGCCACCATGCATGATTATTGGTCAACCCTAGGTAGGGCTTTGATACCCCTGTAATTTCAAATCTTAGTTAGAATTTCTTTCCTTTTCATGTGTGTTTATGGCTTCACCATTGAGTTCTAGACTGTTAAATTCAAAATCTGAAAGTGGTAAAGGATTATTTTGTTTTGGTTCAAAGAGCTGGGGTTTTTTTATCAGTTAAGCTGCTTTTTTATTGGGTTTGGTTTTCAAAAGAGTGCTTGGAAGTCAATACAGTCATATCTCTTTTTTACCATTAGATCAGCTGAGAGGAAAAAAATTTCTTTTGGTTTATTCATTTTTTGTTCTTCATAGGTTAATGAAAGCTTACTTTTACTTTTGATTAGAATAAAATTTGATATTTAATCATAGTTCTATTTTAAGATGAACCATTGAATCCTTGATTAGTTTAACAAAATTTTAGGGATTCACGTTCTTCTTTTCCTTTTATGTTATTTTCTTTCCAAAATATATCATAGTTGTGAGTTAGATCTTTTCATATTTGAAGAATTATAAAAAGTTCTTAGTGTTCCAAATAGTAGTAGTATCTTTCTTTTTGGAAAAGATATCTTGCTTATTTTCACTTTCAAGTTTTAGTCAGTATAAGTTTGTTTCTTGTTTGCATTTTTGAAAGATAAGTTCACTGTGACTATTTTGGATTTTTGTTTAGAAACATAATTAAATCACTCTCTCCTTTCTGTCCATAGGGAATACTTCAAACAATAAAGTGAAGAAGTTGCATATCATGTTGCATGGTTTTAATTTTCTGTCCACACCTCATGCATCCACCGAATTGTTCAAGAAATTAACTCTAGTTCTAGGTTAAATTTTTTAGTAACTTGAGTGATAGGGTAGAGACATGTTCCAATGTCTTACAACATAGGAGCTGTCATTCTACTGCCTGCACTGCATCCCGGTAACTGTGTGTTTTTTCCATGTACCATTAGTATATCAAATGACCTTTCATGTACCCTTGAGGTATATAGAAGGGTACTTCACGTACTCGATTGTATATCGGGATTCCCCTTTTGAACGGTTGTGCATTATAAAACTCTAACACGGATTTGAGCTTCCATGTACCTTGCATATATTAGAGACCCCTCTAGGATTCCTTAAACCAACTAAAAAAATCCTTTTGGCTATCTTGTCAGAGAAAAACACCGAGAAAAACACTCGGGTAGCTACTACGCATGTACCGTCTAGGTAATCGGGTATTCAGGAAAGGGTACGGTCCCAATCCTCCTTGTCGTGCTTTATTGTTGGACCCTGCGGTATATTGCAAGTTGCAAAGACTTGACAATCCTAGTGTGGAACCGACTTTTATCAGCCCCTCTTATCACTTAAGTTTTCTTGTGACCTTTAGCTTGCATAGGAGTGCTTTTGTGTGTAATTATAGTTTCAAACCCTAGGTTAGGTTTTATTGGCCAACAGTCTGGTTTAGTTACTTTTGAGATGATATTGAAGGGTTCAAGTCTTACCACCTTAACTTTGTCCTGTTGTAGGAGAGATCCCAATGGAAGCCACATATCAGGTTGCCACAGCTGACTCCCATGTGGAAGGGAATCCAGTTGTTGAAGTTCATGAATGATTGACTACTTATGATAATACGTTGGTCGAGAACCCTCCTACGGCTAATACTACCTTTCATTTTTCGATGGAAGGTCATCTTGGTTCATTAAATTGGATTGTTTATCGCCCGTCTGATGATACCGAGGGGAAGGAATATGGCCCTAATGCTCCTTTTTGGAGAACTTATTTAGGTCAATCTATTTTAGAATTTGGGACTACCAGACCCTCCTTTGTTAATCCCTCTAGGGATGCTCCATGGAACAAGGAAATGTTTAGAAGGATCCAACCATGTATTGAATATTGATCATTTACGTAACGTTCAAGATAACCTTGTGAACATCGCTACTTCGCCTCATCCTCATTGAGCACCCATGTCAACTCTCTTACCCTGTATTTTGGAAACAACCCCTCCTAGATATCGTCCACTTTCGTCATCTCAAGTGGATCCTAGTTTAGCATCACTGAATTGATGTTCAACAGTTCCTGATCGAGGTCAAACCCCCAAACCTATTACTACAGTTTTGAATCCTGGGTCTGCTTCTGGTTCTCCAGTATCTTCTACCACTGGGGCAGCCCCCAGCTCAGGTTACATCATTAGTTAGTGGAGTCACTTTCAGCGCAAGACAGACACCTACTGTAGGACAATCAGCAGTTGTAGTTCCTTCCACAAAAACCAAAGTGGTTACCCCTCCTTCTAGTACAAGGAAACCCTTGGGGGTACAACCTATAGTTAATCAACCTTCTTGGGATTATACTTGCCTGGGAAATCAGCCATCTGTAATCAATGTGAACTTTCAACCTACATCTACAGGGATGGTGGATCCTGGTATGCCTTACCCCAGAAACATGTTTACACCATGTGGGAAACCTAATTATTCATATATTCCTATGCCTAGAGGGACACCTATAAATACTATTGGAGGTTATTGTGACCCACCTTTTGGAGGCCCACCTAGTGGAGGCCCGCTTGGCGGAGGCCCACCTAGCAGAGGCCCACCTATCAAAGGTCTGCCTCCTGAATGACCACCTTCTGAGGGACCACCTTCTGGGGGATCTCCTTCTAGAGGACCACCACATGGAGGAACACCTTCTAGGGGACTGCCATCTAGAGGATCACCACCTGGAGGACCACCACCTAGAGGACCACCATCACCACCTAGAGGAAACCCTCCTCCTGGAGGCCCGCCTCCATCTAGAAAATATTCAGGAGGATCATCTGCGAATTCAATTCCTTTATAGAGAGTGTATCAATCGACCTATGGTCCTACTGGTATATAGATTCCATATCAGTATTACCATTATATATAGTCTAATCGACAACTTCCTTTTTTGGAAACTTTGGACTTGCCTGATCTGTCCAAGTTGATCAATGACCCCATCCAGCATAAACCTTCGTGTCCTACAATTCTAGTTAATTTACCATCAAATATCCCAAAGTTTGATGGGAAATAGGGAGAAGACCCCAAAAGTCATGTTATGACATTCCATCTACGGTGTTCTTCTAAATCCTTGACGGATGATTCAGTCCGTTTGAGGCTCTTCCAACGAACTTTGACTGGTACGAATGCCAAGTGATACATTGAGCTTCTGCAACATTCATTTGTGGACTTCAAGTCATTAGCAACATTTTTTCTTACTCATTTCCATCTTCCCATCCGTTACAAAATTGGTACAGATATTTTGACATCACTTCGTCATAATACTTCAATGCATATATCGGATCATATTCACGAATGGATGAGATGACAAAGACTTATTAAAGCTCCTATCCCAAACCAATTGTTGGCTAATTGGTTTACGAAATCTTTGTTTCCTCCCATTTCCCATGAAGTGGATATGGGTGGTTTTGTTACTGAAGAGTAGGCTATCAGTCGCACTCAGTACCTGGACTTGGTTTATTCCCAGTTCGAAACTTTCTATGACAATATCCCTCAGGATCCTTGTCCCAGCACAGACCCTACCAAGCCACCTACAGAAACTATTTTTGATGGGGTTTTAGGTTCAATCCAACCCTCGTAAGCATCTAATCCTGCCAAGCAACATAGTACTTCTACTACTACTCCTTCTTCTCCTACAGTTTCCGCCGAGGTGAATGCTATCTAAAGTACGTAGACGCCTGGTAATAAGAAGAAAGGAAAAGGAAAATGTAAAAATCCTGGAAACCAACAAGAGAATCCCAAGGCTACAACCCTAGAGAACGACAATAAAGGAAAGAGGAAGGCTAATTATCCCTGCTTATTGTGTGGTGGTGACCACTTCATGAAGGAGTGCCCTCATCGTGAAGAAATTAGTAATTTTTTGAAAAGTGACCCTACACCAACGGTACTTACCGACCCCTTTCCATCTCAACAATAATTGATTGATCATATGTCTTCACAATGAACCTCTAATTCTACGGAAGAAATATGAATGATGTCCTCAGAAACTGTTAGCTTGACTACTCGTAGTCAGTCATCTGACAAAAATGCAGAGAAGAAGGATGAGAGTCCTTCTCTTGATAAATCTCCTTCTACTAGTTCTTCTCCTCCACCTCTGTCTAATGGTACTCTTACAATTGAGAAACCTAACCTTGACTTGATTTTGCGCCCACCCAAGAGTACTCTCCGAAAATCTATTTTCAATCCAAATGCTCAAGCTACACAATTATACAAAGTTGTTGAAGATTTGTCTCAAGCACCTTGCACGATGTCTACCCTGGAGGTACTCCAAAGTTTCCCTACACAGTGCAAAAACTTGTTGACAACCTTAGGGGCCTTAGACCTGGATAACACTAATTTGATTCATTTCAATGTGGAGAATTACAAGTACATATTACCCCGCCAGCTTGCATTTCAAATCGCGACCAGAGTAGTCGGGAAAAAGGTCCATAGGACCATTTTGGATGAAGGATCTTCCACCTCAATATTGTCTGTGTCTTGCTGGAGAGCCATTAGTTCTCCCGAACTTACGAAGTCACCCACAACCTTTAAAGCTTTCGACAGACAAGGTTTGCAACCTCATTGTCTATTACTAGCCCTTTTGGTTGAGCTTGGGGGAAAGACTATTTCCATTCAAGTGGAGGTATTCAATGCTCCGTTGGATTATAATCTGTTATTTGAGAGGAACTAGTTCTATGCTATCATTGCTGTCACTTCGACAGTTTTTCATACTCTCCAATTCCCTCATTTGGGGAATATTGTGACCATCAGTCAGCTTGATTTTTGTTCACTAGATGTTACTACCCCCACTGCGAATAATATTCCTGTGCTAGGTGTTTTTCCTAGGTTTGTTAGCTATTGTTCTTAGGACATGTTTTCACCTTAAAACTTTTTAGCCTTGGTTTTTATTTTTCCTTTTCCCTAAAAATTTGGATTGTTTGGATTTATTTTTTTGAATGTTATAGGCATTTACAAATATTTAGTTTTTAACCAAAGCTCCTATAGATTAAAGTCTTTTCATAATATATGCAAAGTTGGGGCATAATAATGTATTTTCTATGTTTAACATAAGCTGGAAGAGCATTTCATTATTCAAATGCATGCACGCTACCAGCTTGCCAAAGTTAGGTTTTTGTGTAGGGTACAATCATGAAGTGATCAGATTTTGAAGTTTGATCAGATTTTGAAGTTTGATCAAATTTTGAAGTTTGTTCCTATTAGAGAGTCGGCAGTTGGCTCACCTAGAAGAGCAATGGTACTGCTCCATAATCCAAAGGTGAAGGTGAAGAGAAAGGGTCTAAAGTTGAATCCAATTTATTTAATATACAATGTGAGCCCCTGTACTGCATTATGCCTTTTTTATTCCGTGGATATTTCTAGAGAAGTGAAAGATGCAATCAGCAGTGAATTGGAAGTTTGATCCAATTATTATGGCCTTGAATTCCCTCTGCACATTTTCTATAAATGTGTTAATACTGTTGATCATCTAGGCATTGTTGTTTACAAGCTCAACAACCTCCTCAGTCAATAAACTACAGAACTATCATCCACAGAGCTTAAGATAGCTTGCCTTGATTATAGGGTAAACACTTATCAAGAGTATAATGATAAGGAGGGTATGAAGCAGGATTCACTGGTAAATAGTATCCCAAGATACTATAAACATTATGTTTTACCATGCCCATCAAATGGACGCTTTTATGGATCTGCAGATAAATGTCGAGATAGGTTAGGAAAATGCATAGGAAATAAACCCCAACCAGTACCTCCTGGTACAAATGCGAATATAAGTCTTTCATAGATTTTGTGCAACAGAGGAGGAATTAGAAATACAAGTGAGTGAGTTGACTTTAGATCCTTCATATCTCCGTCTGCTAATCTCGTTTCATTTCCACTAGCTATTGCTTTCCTTGTCAGAAGTCTATAATCCACGTTCTTCTCGGGGATTCTTTTGATTCCTCACAGTCAAGCTTTTTACATTTCATAGTTTCAGAAAGCTTCACTGAATCACAACATTCAAGAGTGGGAGGAAGCATTCAAAAAGGCCGAATGCAAACTGTTGTCGAAGAATATGAAAAATGTCACATGTACTATGGTGGTGGTGAGGACATGAGAAAATCTAACTACATGGAGATGGTAAATAGATACTATGATCTGGCTACCAGTTTCTACGAGTATAGATGGGGAGAATCTTTTCATTTTGTTCACATATGGAAAGGGGAGTCCCTTTCAGAAAGTATAAAGTGCCATGCACATTTTCTTACTCTCCATCTTTGTTTAAAGCCTCGAATGAAGTATTGGATGTTGGATGTGGTATAGGAGGCCCACTGAGAGAACTTGTTAGGTTCAGTAGGACTTAGATCACATGATTAAATAACAAATGCTTACCAAATATCAAGACAAAAATAGCTTAATAGGCAATGTGGGCTAGATGAAAGTTGTGATTTGGTCAAGGGAGACTTCATGAAGAAGGTTAGAAATAGCCCAGGTATTGATTGAGGTCGCCATTGTTTGTCATGTGAAGCTTACAACAAAATTTACAAATGTGAGGATGTTGATATGAAATGGTGTCATATTACATAAACACCCAATGTCAAGAACAACGCCCAGGTGCCAAGTGCCACAAAATGTCCAACATCCAAATGTCGAACCACCTGTCCTCATAGAAAACTTTAATAGCTTCAAGTGTATGGGATTAAAGAAGTTAACAAATATTTGAAGGCAATATTTATCATATCCATATTTGAGAGATATTATTAGTTTCTTCAGGTAGCATTCGTCAGGTGGCATAGAAATTCGACAATTTAAAAGGCACAAAATTAGCATCAGCGATCAACTCCAGATTTTTAGTGATTTAATGAATATGAGGTGGAAGAATTCAAACATAAGTTCAATAGTCAAGAGAATAACTTCAGATCATTTGCAATTAATTCAAAATTATTTTATGAGACTTTTAGTTGATGTAATCTTCTATAAAATTTTGTCATTGGTAATATAAGAGGGGACACACATGGGAGTCGATCTGCATGGAGATTGTGTAGTCATGAAATGCTTATCTGTGTAAGAACATATTTTTTTTATGGATGATACTTAATATATCTATACAGAGCTAGGATTTTGAAACTATATTTTGTGAATATTCTCTAGTTCAGTTTGAACTCTTGTTACATTGTTGTTTATGTAGATGTTTTCTATGTGGATATTATGTATGTAAGTGAATATTGATGCCTATTCATGTTTGAAATGTTATTTTAGGTACCTATACTTTTAACATATGTTGCAATGGTAAACTATCTATTTATTACTTATATTTATATGATTTGAAAACCTATCTCCTATACTTTAACTGTACTGTCATTCATTCCTGCAAAAATCTTGTCTTTACACTTATATTTTCAGATGTTTTTCAGATTATTGTGTCTCTGTATATTGTCTCTACCTTATCTAATTTTTACATTGTTATCCAAAAACCCTAAAAATTGTCTTTGGATGTTGAGGTGCCTGAACACTGCTATCTCATAGTTTAGTTAGCATACTTTAGGGAAAAATATTTTGGCAACCATACTGGGGAGGAAGCATACAAGTTGTTCCTTGGTTCAGTATTGACAACATTTAGATCCATTCTTTGATGGTGAACAAGGGTTGGTTACATGCTTTAGACTACAATTTTTTCACTGGCGACTTCATGGAGGAAGGATATGTTGGTGACTCCATTGGTTCAAAATGTCAAAATCCATGGAAGCCATTGTGGCTGTAAGGTTTGCACCTTTCAATTTTTTAGTTGTTCCGGATTTTCCAAATAAAGTGCCTACTATGGATGAATGGGGAGACTTCCATCCAAGATTTAGAGGAGATGGTCATGACCGTCCGGCACAACACTTGATTACATTTCATCAATACATGGACCAACTCGATATTCATCATGAGGATGTATTGTTGAAAATGTTTATGTATTCCTTGGAAGTAAATGCCAAACAATGGTACTGATCTCTTCCTATCTCTATCATTTCGTCAATAAAATATTTCCATGCTTTCTTTTATGTTTATTGCAAGATAATTTATTCTGTTTATCTCCTTTTAGAGGACTGTTGTGAACAATTTAAGTTCAAGAAATCTCTTTGTAATAATGATCCAAATAGCTTTACTAATGAAATTCATGAAGAAATATTTCAAGAAAAAGAAGTCCAGGAGACATTTGACAGTTTTTAGGATTCAAGACATCATTATCATGTAGATTTTACTGTTGAAAAACCTTGTGAAGCTCAACACTCTATCAAAGAAAATCACAATATTGTTGAAGGTTTGCAGGACAATATTAAAGTTAGTGTTTATGACATTCTGACTATAGATTCATTGAATATTTTTAATAATTGTTCTCACAATGAAAAAACTGTCCCATTTTTTTATAACAACAATCAATTATATTTGAAGTGTATGTTGATTCTCCTATTCAAAAGAAAAAAATTTGGGATTGTTGTGATGCTCAGGGTGTTGACAGTTATGTTATAAATGCAAATGATATTATGTCAGGTGTATCAGTTGCTCCAAATATTTATGAAGATCAGTTGTGTACTAAAGGAATTATTGTAGAAGCATTTGTTTCAAAATACTTTAGTTGTTTTCATGATGATATGATGTCACAAAATACTTTTCAAGATTTATTGAATGAACAAAAACATAACCTTCAACATCATCATTGGAATTTTATCAGGATGCTCTATTTTTTTATAAATATGATGATGGTATTGAAAAAAAAGATTCAGATATGAGTGATGTGGTAGAAAAGTTTCAGCCAATTCATGAAGACATTTAGTCCATTACAGAGGAACAATGTGGCTTTCCATATCAGCTATAAATACAACACAATTGGCAGGACCCAGTGGTCATTTACATGAAGTCATGGTTTTCAGAAAGTTTCAACTCTCTGGAATTCGGAATCCAAGAAGAATATAGTTGTAAGTATGTGTTGCAAATCAAATTTCCGCTACAAATGTTAAAGTCTTCTTTGATTTGTTTCTGCATGCAAGAAGCTGTTACAATTGGTTGGATGCTAAACTACTTATACTATGAAATGAGAACTCGACACAGTTCTTGTTTTTCTCTCTCCTAATTTTAGTAGCTATTTTTACCCCCGTTTCAAAAATGGTTGATGCCAGTATC
>LPNX010953418.1:164687-198805 GCA_001517045.1 Pseudotsuga menziesii
CTATCATGGCTTCACTAGAAGTATGATTATACATGATTCATTTGTTTCTACCAATTAGAAGTAGGAGTACGCAAAAGAATAAGCTCTCCATACGAGCATGTAGATTCTTTTTAGTGTGTTGGCTTGCAACAATATTTTGTTTTTTCAGAGGTGTGTTCTTAGAGCTTGAGAAAGTTTCAGAGATTTGATAAATGACTCCATAGCCAAATGGATCAGTAGTTGTTGGCAAAAGAAAAGGAACTGGAGCTACAGTTCTTGGCAAATCACAGGGAAATGCCATCCCCCAGTTGGAGCCAATGTTTTTCCTAGGTCTGTTAGCTATTATTCTTAGGACAAGTTTTCACCTTAAAACCTTTTTAGCCTTGGTTTTTATTTTTCCTTTTCCCTAAAAATTTGGATTGTTTGGATTTCATTTTTTGAATGTTATAGGAATTTACAAATATTTATTTTTTAACCTAAGCTCCTATAGCCAAATGGATCAGTAGTTGTTGAAACAAAAAAAGGAACTAGAGCTACAGTTCTTGGCAAATCACAGGGAAATGCCATCCCCCAGTTGGAGCCAGTGTTTTTCCTATGTCTATTAGCTATTCTTCTTAGGACAAGTTTTTACCTTAAAACCTTTTTAGCCTTGGTTTTTATTTTTCCTTTTCCCTAAAAATTTGGATTGTTTGGATTTCATTTTTTGAATGTTATAGGAATTTACAAATATTTATTTTTTAATCTAAGCTCCTATAGATTAAATTCTTTTCATAATATATGCAAAGTTGGGGCTTAATAATGTATTGCCTATGTTTAACATAAGCTGGTAGAGCATTTCATTATTCAAATGCATGTACACAACCATCTTGCCAAAGTTAGGTTTTCTTGCGGGGTACCATCATGAAGTGATCAGATTTTGAAGTTTGTTCCTGTTAGAGAGCCGATAGTTGGCTCACCTGGAAGCGCAATGGTACTGATCCATAATCCGAAGGTGAAGGTGAAGAGAAAGGGTCTAAAGTTGAATCCAATTTATTTAATATACAATGTGAGCCCCTATACTGCATTATGCCTTTTTCATTCCATGGATATTTCTAGAGAAGCCAAATATGCAATCGACAGTGAATTTGAAGTTTGATCCAGTTAGTATGGCCTTGAATTCCCTATACACATTTTCTATCAATGTATTAATATTGTTGATGATCTAGGCATTGTTGCTTACAATCTCAACAACCTCCTTAGTCAGTCAACTATAGAACTATCATCCACAGAGCTTAAGATATCTTCCCTTGATCAGAGGCTTCTCACTTATCAAGAGTATAATGATAAGGAGGGTATGAAGTAGGAGTCACTGGGAAATAGTATCCCAAGGTACTATAAACATTATGTTTTACAATTACCATCAAATGGACGCTTTTATGGATCTGTAGATAAATGTCGGGATAGGTCAGGAAAATGAACGGGAAATAAACCCCAACCAGTACCTCCTGGTACGAATGAGAATATAAGTCTTTCATGGGATTTACGCAACAGAGGAGGAAATAGAAAGACAAGTGAGAGAGCCGGCTTTAGATCCTTCATATCTCCATCCACTAATCTCGTTTAATTTCCACTAGTTATTGCTTTCCTTGTCAGAAGTTTGTAATCCACGTTCTGCTTGGGGATTACTTCTGATTCCTCATAGTCAAGCTTTTAACATTTCGCAGTTTCAGAAAGATTCACTAAATCACTCAATCAAGCTCTGTTTCAGGAATGGAAATGGTAGTAGGATTGATAGAGCTGGCTTCAGGAGTGGGAGGCAACATTCAGAAAGGCCAAATGCGAACTATTGTTGAAGAATATGAAAAATACCACATGTACTATGGTAATGGTGAAGACGTGATACAATCTAACTACATGGACAGGGTAAATAGATACTATGATCTGGTTACCAGTTTCTATGAGTATGGATGGGGAGAATCTTTTCATTTTTCTCACAGATGGAAAGGGGAGTCCCTTCGAGAAAGTATAAAGCGCCATGAACATTTTCTTGCTCTCCATCTTTGTTTAAAGCCTAGAATGAAGTATTTGGTGTTGGATGTGGTATAGGAGGTCCACTAAGAGAACTTGTTAGGATTAGTAGGACTTTGATCACAGGATTAAATAACAAATTGTTACCAAATACCAAGAGGAAAAGAGCTTAATAGGCAATGTGGGCTAGACGAAAGTTGTGATTTTGTCAAGGGAGAGTTCATGAAGAAGGTTAGAAATAGCCCAGTATTGATTGAGGTCGCCATTGATTGTCATGTGCAGCTTACAAAAAAATTTACAAATGTGAGGATGTTGATATGAAATGGTGTCATATTAAATAAATTGACAATGTCAAGAAGAACACCCAGGTGCTAAGTGCCATAGAATGTCTAGCATCCAAATGTCAAACCACCTGTCCTCATCAAAAACTTTAATAGATTCAAGTGTATGGGATTAAAGAAGTTAACAAATATTTGAAGGCAATATTTATCATATCCAAATTTGAGGGATATTATCAGTTTCTTCAGGTGGGAGAGCAATTTGAAAGTTTAAAAGGCACAAAATTAGCATCAGCGATCAACTCTGGATTTTTAGTGATTTAATGAGTGTGAGGTGGAAAAATTCAAACACAAGTTCAACAGTCAAGAGAATAACTTCATATCATTTACAATTAATTCGAAATTATTTTATGAGAGTTTTGGTTGATGTAATCTTCAATAAAAGTCTGCCATTGGTAATCTAAGAGGGGACACACATGGGAGTCGATCTGCTTGGAGAATGTGCAGTCATGCAATGCTTATCTGTGTAAGAACATCTTTTGTTTTATGAATGATACTTAATATATCTATATGGGGCTAGGATTTTGAAACTATATTTTGTGAATATTCTTTGGTTCAATTTGAACTCTTGTTACATTGTTGTTTATGTAGATGTTTTATATGTGGATACTATGTATGCAAGTGAATATTGATGCCTATTGATGTTTGAAATGTGATTTCAAGTACCTCATTTTTAACATATGCTGCAATGGTAAAATGTCTATTTATTACTTGTATTTATATAATTTGAAGACCTATCTCCTATACTTTAACTGTACTTTTATTCGTTCCTGTAGAAACCTTGTCTTTACACTTATATTTCTGATGTTTTTAGATTATTGTGTCTCTGTATATTGTCTTTACCTTATCTGATTTTTACATTGTTATCCAAAAACCCTAAAAACTGTGTTTGAATGTTGAGGTTCCTGAACACTCCTATCCCATAGTCTATTTAGCAGACTTTAGTGAAAAATCTAGGTCAATCCCCTTTACCTTATCAATCAATTGAGGTAGGAATGTTGAAGAATTCAACCCTTATGGGAGTGTTCCCCTCAACCCCTCCTAGTATGGAAGTGGAAACTGTGAACATGATTTCCACGACCAACCACAATCCTAGAGGTAAAGAAGTTGTTGAGTCATCTTATCTATGCCCTTATGAAGTGCTCTATGATGTTATTCAATCTATTTTCGATGTCCATTCTAATGATATTCAGCTAGTGGCATCGAATCTGTACCACCTGCCCTATTGGCTAGAACCATCTCTCCGCACTCTAGACTATCTCTCACGGAATTTTCCATTGGATGAGTCCCTTATGGAGATCATGAGTCTGGATGAAATTGGATGGAAAGATCACCACCACAGATCCTATTTCCTTCCCAATTCCAGTTCGGTAGACTTTGATTTTGTGTCTCTCATTAGTACTTATATTGTCAACAACCCTCAAATGCCTGTGTTGTTACAAGGAACTGATTCTGAGGTAAACCTTTGTAACATTACTCAGACAACTCCCATTGACATATCAGTGAAGCCCAGAACTATTCAACAGAAGAAATTGAAAGTTATATAGCTCTATTCAAAGAATTCCGAGATGTTTTTTCTTGGACATACGAAGAAATGGCTGGGATAGACCCATCCATCATTGTACATGAAATTAATTCTTATCCCACGACAAGCCCAGTCCTACAAAAACTGCGTCAAGTCCATCCTAGGAAGGCGGCTATTAAATCTGAAGTGGAGAAACTTATGAAAGTGGGTTTTATTTATCTCGTACTACTGACGGAATGGGTGTCTAATATTGTCCCTATAGCTAAGAAGCATGGCACTATTAGGGTTTGTATCAATTTTTGAGATTTAAATAAGGCTTGTCCCAAGGACAATTTCCCTGCTCCACACATCAATCAAATCATTGATAACTGTGCTGAGAGCGTCACCTTCTCATTTATGGATGGATTTTATGACTACAATCAGATAGAAATTATTCCCATCGATCATCATAAAAAGACATGCATTTTCCTATGGGGGACCTTTTCCTATTGGAAGTTACCCTTTAGTTTAAAAAACGTTGGAGCTACATTCCAAAACGCCATGTCCTATGCTTTTCATGATGTTAAACACATCATGGAGACGTATCTGGATGACCTCCCTGCTCATTCGCAGCAGTGAGAGGACCACCTAGGGCATCTTAGGGACACCTTCCTTAGATGTCATCATTATAATATTCAGTTTAATCCACACAAATGTGTCTTTTGTGTTGAGACTGGACATATTCTTGGCTTTGTGGTTTCCAAAGATGGAATCTAGATAGATCCTTTGAAAAGAACTTCTATTTTGTCCTTACCCTCCTTGACTAGTATTACTGAACTCCAAAGTTTGCGAGGGAAGGAAAAATTTCTTCGTTGTTTTGTATGAAACTTCGCAGAAAAAAATGCATGGCTATATGCATCTCCTTAAGAAAGACACTTCGTTCTTTTGGGATGAACAAGCCCAATGATATTTTGATAAATTGAAACACACTCTGACACATTTATCGGTGTTGCAACCCCCAAATTAATCAAAAGGATTTTTTCTATACGTTGTTTCCTCCACTACTACTATCGGTATGGTTCTAGTATAAGAGGATCTCAACGGCTAAGAACACATGATTTATTACATAAGTAAGAGTCTCCTTAACTCTGAAACCCATTATTTGCATGTGGAGAAACTAGCTTTGACTACGGTCATTGTTGTGCAAAGATTTTGTCGCTACATTTTAGTACGCACCATAATTGTTCTTGCTAATCAAAACCTCGTGTATTACATTTTGACTCGTCAAGTACTAGGGGGAAAGCATTCTTGTTGGATCGTCATCTTACAGGAATTTGATCTCGAGTTCGCTAAGGATACTTCTAAGAAGTCTTTACTTTTCGCGTATTTAATGTGTGACTTTCCTTGTGCTCTGATAGAAGATGAGCCCAATGATTCATTTCCAGATGAATTTTTGTTCCTGATTAACACAACCAATCCGTGGAATGGATATTTGATCATCTATCTCCAGACCCAAAGGTTTCAGCCTGATATGTCCTGTCACCACATGAAATATTTTCCCATTTTAAATGATACGTTATATCGTCGTGGTATTGACTCCATTCTTCAGTGATGTATTACACACGAGGAGGCTGAATAAGTTTTGAATGACTGACACTCTGGAGCATGTGTCAGTCATCTTTCTGGGATGGCTACAGCTCATAAAATCCTTCGCGTTGGGTATTGTTGGTCCTCAATATTCAAAGATTGTCATGAGGCGGTTAAGAATTGCCCACCTTGTAAAGTGTTTCATCCTAAAAAGCACACCCACCCTACTCCTTTACACCACGTCATTGTTGTTGGACCTTTCTCCAAATGGGGAATTGATTTCATGCATTGTAAACCTACCTCAGTCAGGGGGCATGGTTACATCATCGTAGTCATTGATTATTTTACAAAATGGGTTGAGGCAATGCCTACATATGTAGGGGATGGCAGGACTACCACCCTCTTTTTGTTTAATCATGTGATATCTAGGTTTGGAGTTCTACAAGCCATAGTCATTGACCACAAATCCCATTTCCCTAATTAGATGATGGCTGAGTTAAGTGCTAATTTGGGTTTTATTCATGAAAACTCAACTCCTTATTATTCGTGGGCTAATGGTAAAGTTGAGGCCATTAACAAAGTTTTGAAAAAAATGTTGTGTAGGATGGTTGGATATCACAAATCCAACTAGAATTTAAATATTTTTTCTGCAATGTAGGATTATAGTACTTCAGTTAAAAAAGCAACTAGTTTTACACCATTTCAGTTTGTTTATGGACTAGAAGTTGTCCTTCCTATCGAATGTGATATCCTGTCACTCAAGCTTGCAGTAGAGCTTCTCCCAAAAACTTCTACCAAAGAAGAATGGTTTTTGTACTTAACGAACCTTGATGAAAGTAGAATAGATGATGCCTTGGCTAATGAGGCACATAAAAAATGCGTTAAGGCTCAGTACGATAAGTCTGTTCAACCTCGTGTCTTTAACGTTGGTGACATGGTTCTGACCTATGATCAGAGGCATGACAAGCTAGGAAAGAGGAAGTTTGAATCTATGTGGTATGGTCCCTTTATCGTCAGTAAAGGTTTAGAGAAAGGGGCCTATGAGCTTGTAGATTACGATGGGATACCTTTCGGGAAACCTCGCAATGGGTTGTACCTGAAAATGTACTATGCTTGAAGTCATTTTTGTGTGATACCTTGTATGTATGTATATTGATTGAATTTTGGTGTGGTTTTAATATTTCAATATGGTTTTGAGTTTTTGTCAATACTGTTTATACCATGTTTTAGTTATGCAAATCAAATGGCCTTTTATGGTTTTGCTGATGGTGCTTGTCGTCATACATTGAACCTCACTTCAGCGGCTTGGGTTTTGTATTCCCTAGCTCATGACTTAGTCAGTTCAGGAGTGGTTTGTGTAGGTCCAGCCACCAATAACATTGCCAAGTATCAAGAAGTAATAGGTTTTTTTATCGAGGTTGCATCTTGGGATATTCATGACTTGGTAGTATTTATGGACTCACAGCTAGTGGTTTTCCATTTGAACCATGTTTACACCATCATAAATCTTACACTCCTTCATCTTTTTTGAAGAGTGTGTTTGTTAGAAAGGTCATTTCAATCAATCACTTATAGGCATATTCCTAGGTCTTATAACACTAATGCAGACTCGTTGGCCAATTACATTTTGGACTGGTATATTTCCCATACATAAATTTTGATAAATAAAACATGGTTCATTGTAAAATAAAATAAACAGTAAAAGACACGAAACTCATGTAAATATAATTTTCCATTTGAACACATAAACCGTCATAAATAAGTCTGTATATATATATATATAAACTGTTTTACAAAAAATATGGTCACGAGACCCCGACTGAAGCACTCTAGATTTCAGATATACAAAATGACAAAAAAATCCTGAAGCTAGATAGCTTTCAGTGTATACATCATGTAGAATGACTATTGATGCTCATGGTAGCACATGATAACTCTCGCTACCCTCTGTAGAAGGTAGCTAAATCGACCCAACACTCCAGCTTTATGTCTCTGGTACCTCCTAGGGAGGTCGTCTATGGAAGCATCCAGAATGTCAAGAGTTAACCGGTTGAGGTTTTCCTCCAACTCAGTTAACTCATCATCCCCTATACGAACAAAGTGGGCCCCCGATCATCTGTCAATCGGGGAAGATCCCCTAGGTCGTGCATCTCCAACATATACATTAAAAAATTAAGTCTTGTTATCATTCATAAAAATTATAAAGCACAAAAGTGAAAAAAATAATCAAAGTCTTGAGTATTCTTCTTACTAATATTGCACCATTAGGAACCTGCGGATAAGGGTAGATCATGGTCTCCCTTGAATTCAGCACCAACATATGCATGGTCCTCCACCATGAGAAGTTGGTCATCTAACCAATGGAAAAATTCTCTCCCATACTTGAACTTGGCCCCACTTCCACTGGTGGGGTCATTAGAGGAAATTTGAGGTCTAAAATAGGCCTCCTAAGGAAAATAGTAAAATAACAGTTAAATTAATAAATTAATAGTTATTAATTTTGGAGGAAGAATGAAAAAATAACTTTTGTGTTCATATTTTTGACATATCTCTGTGTGTGTTTACTCAAATTCTGAGCAGGAGAGCTCCTTGGATGCGGAATTTAATTTTGCATCCAACGAGTACCCACACTGCATACTTTTGACAGACCCTGCTACCCCAAAAACAAGAAATACTTGAAAAATGTGATGATGACATCATCATCACATTTTTTTAGGTATTTCTTATTTTTTGGGTACCGAGGCCTGTCAAAAGTATGCAGTGTGGGTACTCGTTGGATGCGGAATTAAATTCTGCATCCAACAAGCTCTCTCACTTGAAATTTGAGTAAAAACACAGGGAGATATGTCGAAAATAAAAACAAAAAAAGTAGTTTTATTTTATGACAAATATGTTAATTCAACCATAATGGTTGACTCATTTTATTGAAATTCTATTGGTTCTTGAATTCCAACTCACAAAATCTATTGTTGGTGCATTTTTTTATAAGGCCCATTTTAGACCCCAAATTTCCTCTAATGCCATGATCTCTACCCACCGCAGCATGCGAGGGTCCCGTGCTCTCAACTCGATGAAATCCAACTGAGGCCTTAGATGAGCCACCCACTCAAAGAAGAAGGATATCAAGATAGTCCCATAACCAAACTGTTTTAACTCCCCCTGCCGACACTTAGTCAGTTGATCCTTGAAGATACTGAGTAAAGCTTTAGCCCAGTTATAGACCGTAGGTGCCATATCCTCTAAGGAATAAATCATGTGAGCTCGAGAAGCCTAATGATCCCCTTGGTTCCATGCAACCCGCTGCATGGTGAAAATCACTGTGTGGAGAGAAAAATCCATCACCTCCTTGATGGGGATCTTTTTCCTAGACATCTGAGTTCCCAAAAAATAGTGGCAATTGATAAGCTCTTGTGTTGTGACGTCTCCTCTCTAAGGACCTGTCAGTGAGATATGCTCTCCTCGACTCGATAACCCTATAAGGAAGTGGATGTCCTCTACTTCCACTATAATAACGTGGGCCCCCACCTCGAAGTACTACTGATATGGGTTCCACATTCTTAGTAAATATTCCAGTGGTCTCACATGAGACATCATGCTTGGAACATGGAAAAACTTTAGGAGGCCACAACCTCATAAAGAAGCTATGGAACCGTCATCTACCCTAGCCCTGGCATCATCATCCTCATGTTTTCTTTCCTTCAACACAACCATTTTAACTGAAATGACTTGCCAAAAATCAAGATTGAAGTATTAGAACACATTATCAACCTTTGAAAATTATTTAAAAACATTATTTTGGCTGGGTCGTTGATATTTTGGGAGTACTTTGTGGAACCACTTTTTTTTCCTCGAGACAGAGTGGTGGCACCTCCTATTCAGGCATGAAAACCGCAGTTCTTCTCAAGTACTGCCTTTCCCGTAAAGGGAAAGAGCGTTACCCTGAGTATGATTTTCACCTTAGGGTAAAAACCTCAAAACCCCAAAAAAATTGCTTGGAAAGGGAAAATGTGACCATGAAAATATTGAGGATGGTTTTAGATCCTACCTGAAATAGACGGATCACGAAACAGACGGTTGATGGCTCCAAAATCTTTTCCTGAAGTCTACACACAATTTGCTCCAAAAAGCTCTCCAACTTGGTAAATAGAAAAATGATATGTTTTTTACTATTTCATTAGTTTTTATATGAATTTGTTTAGGGTTTTATTGCGTTATTTTAATCTTTTTTATTATTTCATTAAAAAATTCCCTTTTACATAGTCATTTAAAACTGGTTTTTTAAATGTTTTGGAGATCTATTAGCCTTTTTAAAAGTTTTTGCAGCGATGAAAGTTAAAAAAATTTGGTTATTGGCGAGTTTGTTTTTGACTTTTTCATACTTCCATAAAATGGAAAAAAGTCGTCTAGCACTAATTTTGACATTTTGGTCGTGCTCTTTAAACCCAATACCAAAGTTTCGAGTCAAATTCCACTTCTTTTCAGGCTCGTTAAACTTTCTCATCGTGAAAAGAAACCCTAATGGACTCTTCTTTAAGATCTTTTTGGACTCCTTAAATGTGAAAATATCATCGAGTGAACTTGTCTTCTTCATGCTCGTAAAATTAATTGAAGAGTCATCTTTCCAATGATAGTTTACCCCTTTTTCAGTTCAGATTGACTAGTTACGAAAAAGGAATACTCAAGCCAATCATGACTAGAGGAGTTCTCTTGGGAATTACTTTATACTTTTTTTGGGCCCTATGGACTAAATCATACAGAAAAGGACCCTTTGGAGTCTTATTTTATCTTCATTCAGACTCTTTAAACATGAACGATACCGAGTTAACTTTCAATGGACTCATTAAATTAAACACTAAGAGACCCTATTTTAGGAACGAGCCCCTCCTTTCTTAGGTTCACGAAACATATGAGAATGGACTTATCTGAGGATAAGCTAAAACAAGTGTTTGTTACCCTCTTTGAACTCATAAAAATGAAAAGAGGCACTCATCAATCATGATGGGGAATTAAGGGAAGGGAACTGTCTCATTTTGTAAATAATGGTAGTTATTATTCACCTTTGAACATGGACTTGTCTGGATTTCATTCAGTCAATTGGGAATTCAGCTCACTTCCAAGTCGATCCACTTTCATGAGTCATGTCACTCCTTTGAGTATTTCAAAGAATGCATCGTCCATAGTCGCATTATGTCTTGGTATCCACCTGGTCAAGTCAATGCTACCAAGTCTTCGGTCGTTCCGACCGATGTTAAAAGGAAAGTCATATTGAGAGTTTACCTCTACAGCCAAAACAACCTTTGTGTCAGTACCTTTTGAGTCATTCATATGGTTACATCATACTCAAAATTCCAGAACTTTGATCTGAGTTTCGTGTCGTCAATGTGGGATTCATCATGGACCTCCTTCAACAAAAATATTCCTATCGATTTCAGCTCATTATCTAGGAATTAGTCTTAGAAACAAATTATTACCTTGAGATTTGTATGCATCAATGACAGATTCTCTTGTTTTTGACATAGGTTCACATCATTGACCTTTGATCGAAATATTCAACTAAGTGTTCGACATCAGATCATCTATTCACACTCAGGATATTGTACTATGGTACCTTGGGAATCATTGACATTAATGGTGATTTCCCTTGCACTTGTTAATGGTTCTCATAATTGACCAGTAATCAAGTGGTTTCTAACACGTTCAATATCAAAACATTTTAATCACATGATGGATATAATCGTACTTTGTGGAAGATGAGACAAAGACCCTCGGTACCTTTTAAGCACTCATTTCTTTCCCTAGGTTGTGATGGAGTATTTTGTATAAATCCTAGCATGGATCCACATTTGTATGGTCGTGGTTGTGCTCACATTTGCATCCATTTGACATAGATCTACGTTGTATGTATGGTAGCTATGTCCAAGTTTGATTCTTCTTCACATGGATCTACGTTGTATTCTTGCCATGATTATTCATCTCTCTCATGGATCTGCCTTGTATTGGTCTACAACCATGATGAGGATTCATTTGGGTATGATTCAAAAGTACTGATGTATTGCAGAATCTTGGTTGATGATGATCTCCGATCAAGCAATTTCTTGCCTCAAAGTGGTAACTTTCTCTTACCAACCTCTAGCCTATCGTATCCCTCTAGCCTCATGCTTTGTGGGGCATTCTGTTACACATAAACCTCATCACCATCATCATGTGTTAAGGCCCAAAACATCAGAAATCGCCCTGAATTTCCAAAATGTGAAGTTGGACATTGGCCCCGACTTTTGAGTCCACCACCGCCTCTTCCTTTAATGCAATAAGCGTTACCCTCTTTAGTAATGCCTATTGCCGCCTCCTTAACCCTTTGATCAATAAGCGGTTCCACCTTGGTAACGCTTTGTCTCCATAGTAAAAGAGCAGTGCTTGAGTTTTAAAGGGAAAAAGAGAATATTCATGAATCTTCTCAAAGGAAGACTTCGTGGCACCATCATGCCTACTCTTGTGGACCACCTAGACTCGAGATCCCCACTAGTAGTATCTCCCTTCCACCTCATCCACCTTTTTTTCAACAATCCCTATCCTCCCAGGGCCTATAAAACATGGCTCATCCTCCATGGGAAGAGGGAAAAATCTATGTTGTTGCACTGAGGTTCTGGCCAAATATAGGGTGAGCACAGAAGAGACAAGTTGGAGCTTTGAGGACAACACATGGCATGTGAAGGAGCATAATAACACTAAGGAAAATGGTTGTAATCTCTCTTCTTCATTTTAATGCAAATATGGTTCCTTTCCCATAAAATGTATTGTGTTATAATGATTCATTTTATTATTGGATTCCTTAGTCACTAATACATAATTGTAGATCATTTTCTGGTACTTTTGATCTTACTTGTTGGTTGATGTGTTCATTGCAGGTACATCTGTGGAGATCTAACACCATAGAATACTTCTACATCATACTGCAAGATAGTTAAAAGACTTGTTCTAGATATCTACAAACTCTAGGGGAAGTTTCCCATCCTTGTTATCACTCATTTGTTCTAGATTTGAACCATTCATACCTAGGAAAACAAATCTTGTTAGCAAGAATTGAGAATTTCCAGCAACAAAATACCATGGGCCTAACAAACCATATGCTTTGACCTAAACCAATATTATTGGCTCACAAAATGGTAGGCTTATATTGGACCAATTCACCCATCAATGACATAAGGCCAAGTGTAAATCCTAGATTGGGCCATAATGAGGTTCAATGAATCATAGGGACCAAAATTAGGTTAGGAAGGTCAATAGGTGTGAACATATCCATTAGGAGGATGAATTTGGTGATAGTTGTCAAGTAGTGGAGCATTAATACACAAGTTTGACCAGATCACTAAGAGGGCGCACTCCAACTCCTTAAAATAGGGAAATACATTAAATACCTCATAAATGAAGCATAGAGGGGTGAATTGACTCCCTGAATGATGGAAATGAGTCCAAAAGTAAAAAAACAAGGTTTCATGTATTTATCTCTAGTATAAGTGGTCCAAATGTGGACAACTATGGTCCAAAACACTAGACTAGGCACCAGGAGGCCAAAAATCACTAGGTAGAACAACGTGAAGGTCCGTGGCATATATATGATGGGAATATGTTCTAACAAGCACATATCCTCTTTATCATAGGAATTAAATTTTACCAAATCATTATTATTCTCATCCCAAGTGCTTCTAGAAGAGGTTGGTCATTCTACATGTTTTGTTCAAAGTTCAATCCAAATATTGCAACACAATTAGCCATGGATTATTTTGAAAGAAAGGTCATTCACGATTTTATGGTGAAGGATGAAAACTGCAATATTTACAAAGGATTCACTTATGAAGGATATGAATTTCAAATGGTGTTTGCAACAATTTGTAGAAGTTTGTGGAAAAGAGCTTGAAAGTTACATCATTCATATTTTCCCTTGCTTGAGAACAATCAAGTTTTGGGAGGGGATTATTGTTATCTCCCCTTTTTGGTGACATCTTGATCATTCTATTTGACAATTTTCCCTATGGTTTTAAGAGGAAATTTCATTAATTGCTTGGGACTAGATTTTGAAACAAGGCAAATAATTAATAGTAGCAGTTATTATGTCCTAAAGTTGAAGATGCATTATTAGATAAATAATTTTCCATGAATATAATAAATATAATGGTCCATGTGGGGCGCATTAGGAGATATGTTTTGACTACAAGGAAGTTGAAAATGATGAAAGAAAGGAGAAATCATCCAAAGTAGAAAAGAAAAAGGAAACAAAATAAAACAAGAAAAGCTAGCACAAAGCATGAAAGTAGAAAAACAATATAAATAAGAAAATCATGGTAAAGCAGGCTAAAATAAGAAAAGAAGAATAAGGCAGAAAAATCAGGATAAAGTAGGATAAAGAATTACAAAATCATAAAATAATAATAAAGCAAGAAAAGCAAGATAAAGAAATAAAACATGATAAAGGAGTAAAGGTAGAAAGAAAAAATAAAATCTTGGAAAGCAAAGCAAGTTTCTATCCATTAATGAGGGAACATTGGTTGAGAAAAGTGGGCCACATGAAGAGTAAATTTGACCTTGAATCCAAATTGGTATAAAAAAATAAGGATAATGCATCACTTTCACATATTTTGACAGCTTGTGAATTGATTTGAGAGCATTGTGCTACTCTAGACTTGGGAGATGTGTCCCTAGTCCAAGTTGGGAGAGGTGCCTTGGGCTTCTACTATAAGTATGAGGACATATAATATTCATCATTGAGCTAATTTCAGGCCCTATTATTAGATCCAATTAATTTTGATCCAGTTGTAGTGATTGAAGAAGCATTCCAGTTCAAATATTCATGTTTTCCTAGTTTCTTCTCATGGATAATTATCTCTTCTTCTCTTCTATTCTTGAGATAATTTCTTGATGTAATTCATACTTTGAAGGATACCATTGATTTTATATCATACCTCTGATAATTATTTTCCTAATACAATCAATAAATGTTTGAATTATTTCCTATGTGCGCACCTATGCTAGATGACTATTTAAATTGAGTTAGTTTCAATGTTTGAGTCATGAATGCTTCATAATAAATCCAAATTATATTCTTCCACTTCCTGTTGTTCAATAATAAGTCAATTAAATCATCCCATGCTTGAAATTGAGAAATGTTTAAACCTCCTTCCATTATTTGGTTCATCTTGAAGTCAAACTAGTCGAGCAGACCTAGAATTCCTTTTCACTAGTTTTCCTCTTAAACCTTCTCCAAAATATATAAAAATTGATAGATGGAATCCAAATAGTCAATTGAATGATATTTAATGTCTCTAATACTCTCACAGTCTTAAATCCACTTCCACTGGTTTCCAAGATGTGTGAAGAAAAGGATTTACTTTGCATATGTTGGGGTGCCCATGATCCTTGGGAGTAAACTTAAGCCTCACTGATTTTGAAACCATAAAATTTCCCAATACATTGTGCATCAGATCTTAAGCTGAACATAACCCATTCTCTTGTTTTTAACTCACAATAACCCCCAACCTTTATCAAAATCTTAGTTTTGAGTCACCTATCCTGTTGATTGTTAAGTTGTCTGAGTTAGTGTCCCAAATATCCAACTTGGTACATATTCTGATCTGATTAAACTTTGATGTATTTTTTATACCTATAATTACCACCTTTCATATCCATTCCTTGATCTTTTATGAACCTAATAAGATCCCACCAATATTTTGAGCGAAACTAGTAAATCCTAGTCCATTCCTAGCACCTAGTTTTGAGTCTTTCTTATTGATTCCTTGTGTTAGAGTTGATATCTATTGATATCTGATTTGGGCATATTACACATCACTCTTTTTATCCAATAATTAATGTGTTATTTTTTTATGTTTTTTATCCATAGTTAGAATAGATTATTATATTGTAAATTTACCTTTTATCATGCTTTTTATCATAGATTCTTTTTTAGGCTTGTTGAATTCTAGGGTACTCTTGATTCTTAGGGCTCATTCAATGTCATTAGGGTTTTATTATATCTTAGCAGTATTGGTTCTGTGAAAGTGTTATAGAGCCCAAAAGATATGATTTGTTCTATTCCTTGTCATGTTTAAACTATCGATTGACATTTATATGATGTTAGTGGATACTACTCTTGAAGGAGAGATGCCACATGGTTTTTATATATTCAAACTAAATTTGACCTAGTTGTTTAAAATGTGATGTTATTAGGATCTTGCTCTATAATTATTATTGGAACTGAGGCGTTAATGAGAGTGTATATATTCATATTTTATGTCTATTATTGTTGATTTTTGGGATGTTTGTAATATAAATGAATGTACACTAACTATAATGACGGGCCTACAATGGAATGGTTATTATTTTGGTTGTCTTCTTGTAGAGTTGTCCAAATCGTTCTGGTAGATTCTTTTATTTGTATTGAAAATTTCGTGACTAGTAGATTTTTTATTTGTATTGCAATTTCATCAATTTTATCTGTGACCTAAATCTGTTGGGTTCAGTACTTCTTTTACAATATTTTGTTTTTTGTAAGGGTCATTTAGAAGTAAAAATGTTTTTGGTGATTTGTGTTGATGTGTAATTTCTATCATCATCCAAAAATAAATTTAGTTATGTATGATAAATATATGATTTAGTTGGAACGTGATACTTCATTTCCAACATGATTGTATATAATATGTATAGGTCATGTTTGTCCTTAGATGTAGGCATTATGCTATTTGATATCTAGTCTTTTTCATTCAATGAGGGTGCTAAAAAAATTTGATCACATTTTGCATGCTTTCAAAAATTTCAAGGACAAAATACAAACACCTCCTAAGCTTATAGGAGAAAAAGTAGTCTTTAACTGAGTAGTTCTAATGACATGTGTGATGATGCATTAATGTACTTTCTATTATTGTTGGTGTATGTCTTATTTCTAATAAACATTGCAAGTTTATAACTCTAAATATTTTAAATAAAATGACATAATTCATATTTTGGTTGTCAACAAAAGAAATGAAAAAGTGGCATTCATATCTATAAACATATAAGAAGGTTATTTTTTCTTAAAGGGTAGCTTAAAAATGACAGATTTGGAAAATAAGCTAAATGGGAATTCATACACTATATTAAGGTTGTTGGTCTTGATAATACTCCACGTTGTAATAATGGTTTGTAGGTATCATAATCACTCCATAGTGTAAAGTGTTCAATTCTATCAGTTTGTCGGTGTGTCGATATTTGGGTCCCCACATGTTCATTAGAAGATTAAAGGATGAGAAAAAAAGTGGATTACCCACTTGCCCTGAATCTAGTTAGTGTAGTTGTGTTTCACCAACACTTCCATTTGTGAGTGACCCTATACTACTTGTGATATGTATAAATAAATCCACCCTCTCCTCATTCATGCATTTATTCATTTGAGGGTCTAGGAGTTGAGAGAGTTGAACTCTGGTATACTCTCTTCTATTGCACTGCCTTAGTAATCTACAAAATCAAAAGTTGAGTCTTCCTACCAAAATATTCACCAAGACATTACAAGGATTTATATTTTGATGAAAGATTCACCTAAGTTTTTACAATATTTTATAATTTAGTGGAATATTCGCCAATAGTTTACAATATCTTATAATTTAGTGAAAGATTCACCAAAATTTCGCAAGATTCTATAATAGAATGAAATATTATCCAAAAAATTATATATACATATTATATTATTTATAAAATAGCCTTCAAATTTTCCTATATTTTGAGATTCACCCATTTATGATACATATAAATTTCCAGGATATTCTTAAAATTCTCCCTATTTTATAATATATATATATATATATATATATATATATATATATATATATTAATTTAAAAAAAAAACATCTTACCTTTTACATAAGTTGAAGTTACAATATATTAAATAAATTTTGTTTACGTGAAAGTTTTAAAAAATTTGATCTTTTTAGAAATATTTTAATTATAAAAAATAAAATATATAAGTTTTTAACTATATTGTTTAAAAGCAAAGTAAAATCAATAATAAACATAACAATCAATCAAAATAAAAATAAAATAAAATTAATAAGATTAATAACTAAACTACATAATAATAATCATTAAAAAAAAGTTTGACAAAAAATAATTTGGGTAGTTAAATCTTTAAGCCTAAGACACATTATATCTATCGTATAAACTTGAATACTAGCAAATTTATCATATAGACATGAACATTCCGAAATTTACAATTCTAAAACACCTAATATGTCTATCTTGAACTTTTACTCACATCAATAGAATTGATAACTATTTTTGTAACTTGTAGAAATGACTATATCCATAATAATAGTAATAAAATATCTAATAAATAAACACATAATTTTCTTAGGTATACAAAAATAAAATAGGGCGAGACAAAACTGACTCATTCCATCTCTATCGATATTATTGTTTTCAAGGCTATGCCACCAAATTCCTTGATAATAGCCTTAGTAACCCTAATCCAAGGTCTGTATTATTGGGTCACCACTCACATGTGCTCTCATTGCATGGGGTTTTAATGTTTTTTTAAAAAGTAGGCAATGTCATGTGAATCACTTTCTTGTAAATTCCTTTTGTCTTGCATAAGAGACATCATGGTTTTTTCAACAATGTTTTGGGGAAGCAATAGAACCAAAAGATTTTATTTACCCACAACCACAATGAAAGAAACCTTAAGTTCAATATGATAGTGCCCTTTCAAATACCATGTGTTGTGAAAATATTTTTCGTTCCCTTCATTGGATGAACCACGAGGATTTCAATGAATCAATGCGATCTTTTTCTTTGTTGCAATGAAAATATCATTGTAATTTTATCAACAGAGTTTATAATTCTATCTAATAATTGTCGGATTTTATAATATCCTATCAATGAGACTAAACTCAAAAAATTGAAGTATCGATTTCTTTCCAATCGTAAAGCGGAGTTGAGTCCAATTCACATGATGGGGAATGAGATACGATGATAGTAGATGGTGTGCTTATATGATCATAGCACATGCATCATAAGCATGTATTTATGTTTTAATATCACCATTATGATCTAAGTTAGTGACAATTTCCTCAGTATATATATTGACCATTCAGAAATATTTAAAGTGGCTAATAAATAGAGTTGTCTAAACATTATACAACTTTAACCATTTTTCAAGTCATTTTTCGGTCATTTATCCCAAAATCCAGCGGAAATTGTTCGAATCAGAAATATATACATTGTTGGAATTGCACGATCATATTGGTTCAAGGGTATTTGAAGGTGTTGAATCAATTTCAACAATCAAAAACGAAATTTAAACAAGGCAAACTCATGATTTGACCAAAGATTTTATCTGGATTTTGGCTATAACACCTTTCACACCACTCATCAACAACACAACAATTTAATTGTCAAAGACAATTTCAAAATTAAAAACTCTAAACAATTATCAAGAGAATCAAATGGAACTCCCTTCTTCATGAGCCAAGGCACACCAACACAAAATTCTAATAATTAGGAAAAATGCATGTAAATCTACATCTTGCACAAATTAAATAACTTCATAAATAAAGGATTTTATGTTAAATATATATAAACAACATATTAGAAAAGACAATATAATGAAATAAAGGTTTTGAAGGTTTAATAAGTTTCTATGTAATATAATTTTATGTCCACGTGAAAGCTCTCAAAAAAAAATCGCATCGACATTTGCATGCATGTCCAAATTGCTATATACATTAAATACTTGTGCCCATATAAATTAATCTTAAAAAAACACCTTGGCCTTTGTATGAGTGTCGAGACTAATATGTGATGATGTGCAACCTAAAAAATATATTCATATTTCTTATATATTTAAATTATAATATACATAAATTCTATAGTGATAGCGCATGTAAAAACTTTATTTGAAAAAACATTTAACCTTTACATAAGCCAAATTATAATTTTGTGAAAGCTCAAAAACATACATCCTCAAATTTTGGTACATTGTTTAAACTATAATACCTATTTTATGGTTGTAACTCATAAAGGAATCTTAGCTTATACATATGTCCAACATATAATATAATTTTGTTAATGTGATTTTTTTTAAATTAATCATTCTATAAATATTTTAACTATAAAAAATATTATATAATTTAATAATGATTGATAAAAATAAAATTAAACAAATTAAAATAATGACCAAACTTTATAACAATCATTGTTAAGAAAAATTAATAATAACTTACCGAAATTATAAAATTACAACAAGTATAATAATGAAAAATATATTAATTGATAAAAATAAAATTAAACAAATTATAATAATAACCAAACTTTATAACAATTATTGTTAAGAAAAAATGACAAAAAAATTCATAATAACTTAATTATAAAATTACAAAGTTATAATTGTATAGAAAAAAACACCTCTTAATATTGTTATGAGATTATAAGTTATTAAATCTAAGACATATTATATCTATCATATAAATTTTAACACTAATCAATTTATTATCTAAAAATGAATATTCACAAGTTTACAATTTTAAAAAACCTGACACATCTATATTGTGAAATATTTACAACACATCAATATAATAAATAATTATATCTGTAATTTGTAGAAATAACTATATTTAGAATAACCAAAAAAATATCTCTAATAAAGAAACATACATTTATTTTAGGTATATAAAAATAAAATAAAGCAAGACAGAAATGACACATTGTGTTTCTATCAATATTATTGTTTTCAAGGCTATTCCGTCAAATTCATTGGTAATAGCTTTGTAATCCTAAGCCATGGTGCATATTATTGAGTCACCACTTGCATGTCATCTCATTGCATGGGATTTTAATATTATAAAAAATATAGACACTGTTGTGTGAATCACTTTCTTGTAAATGCACTGCTCCTTACAAAAGTGGAATTAGGGTTTTTTCAACAATGTTTTGGGGAAGTGCTAAAACCAAAATTTTTTCTTTAACCATAACCACAATGAAAGAACCTTAAATACAATGTGTTAGTGTCCTTTATAACATAGTGTGTTGTGAAAATATTTTATGTTCTCTTTGTAAATTTGAGCATATAGATCTGTAGACAAATACGCAACTCACAAAGAAGATCTCACAATTTACTCAACAATTGAAGAATGAAACAGTGCAAAAGGATTGCAGCTGTGAATGCTTTCATTAATCAAAAAAGTAATCCGAATGATAATTACAATGAAGTAAAATGGCTTTAATAGACACAAGCAATTCGAATCCACATGAGGAAGTTCAAATTGATTAGACTCTACTTGACTGTAGGTAACCAAGACTTTGTCTAAATCACTATCGGAGGACCCATTAGTTAACTGTCCTTGTCAAAATCACAGGAGCTCATCGGAGCTCTAAAACACAACCAAGTGTTACATTTAGTGTTGACTAATGGCTAACTGACTGTGGTAGGTGAGAAATGTGCTCCACATGTGTGCAATCAAGTAAACCTAGAGCTAACTGAATGTGGAGGACTTGAATTGAATGTAACTGACTCCTAACTTAGCTTGACTAGTCATTAATTGAAGTGAATTGACCTTGGTTGGTTTCGGCACTCCCAGTGGCTTCCTAAATTGTAAGGATTGATCTAGGAGGCTCCTAAACTTATGCAATCAAGTGCAATAAGTGGTAGTGAGCCTCAATTAGTGTTCCCCACACTTTAGTAACTGAAACATGTGCCCCAATTAGGTCAAGTTTACCCAATGGTGGTAATGACTATAAATAGACTGGATGGACTCCTGATTTAGACATATGACCAAATTTGGACAAGGGAGGATTAATAATCCTAACACCCCCCCCCCCCCCCCCCCCCCCCCCTGAATGCTAACTTGGACAATCTGTGGGCCCTGGTAACTAAGACCATAGGTCACCCATTACATCAAGTAAAGTAAGGTAACTGCTCAAAAACAAGGTGCTGGGGAAAAACCACATGGGAAAAAAAAAACCCCTTCTAATTAAGTAGGTAGAATCAAGATCAATATGGTTCTTCTGTGCACAGGTATCCTGGGGCCTAGCATGTGAACCTCTCCATCATTATGTCTGGAGGAATCTTCCTCTTTGGAAGAAGAATGATATGATCAACTAAATCAGAAATATAGACAGCTGCCAGATGAAGACTGGACCCATGTAGAGCAACTGAAGTCAACTGAAAAGTGAGAAAAGGTTCTAGAGAATTCATAGAATGTGAGGAACACTCAAGAAACTGATATGTTGCAGCCATGAACAAAAAACCATGAGTGATAAGAACAGCCCCAAGTGTTAGGAGCAGGTGTCCAGGCGGATGCAGAAAATCTTCCTCTTTACTAGTTCTGTGAGGAGATGAGCATGTGATCAATGGTAGAGAAGCACTGGGACTGTTGAGAGCAAATTATTAAGATCCATAGTCTGATATAGCTTCTGAAATAGATAATGAATCACATAATAAAATATCAGCAACCTCATATGAGGAAACTAACACCAAATCCCCATCAGCAGTTTTGAAGAGAAAGTGCGGTACTTGATTTTTCACACCGAAATTGGTGAGAGCAGCTACAAGCATGATTGAATGTTTTTGGATTTTAAAATATGAACCAAATAATATCAGATCAGAAAGTAAATCAGATCTAAATAGGTTCAAAACATATCCAAAACTGTGAAATGGAATCAAATCCCCAGCAACAGTTTTGTAGGAGACTTGCGGTACTTGTTTCTTCACACCGTTGATGAGAACAACTACAAGCGGTACTGAAAGATTATGAATTTGATATATTAAACCGAGCAATATCAGATCAGATCTAAATAAGATCATATCAGATCCAATAAGGTTAATATCAGATTCAAATAAATGGTTAACTGAGACGGTGAATGCACAGCTTTCTTCTTCTTCAAAATTCTGAATTTTGGTGCATGCAATCCTATAGGAATTTGCTGGAAAATATAGATCATGGGGAGAAAATGGATCACTCTGGTAATCTGATATTTCTTCCAAAATATCTAAGGTATCACATATTTTCACACCAGCAGCAACATTAGAGGGAGAAAAATCAAATTTCTCTTCACTTTCGGAAGCAATTACTGGTAAATTTTGCACAGAATTTAAAGGAAAATCACAGGTGAATGTTTGCATGGAAGTGCAGCAGAATTTTTCTTCAATATCATAGATTCGAATGTCTTCTTTTGTTTCAGAAATATGAGAAGATGAGATATCAAAGATCTCATGAACTTCCGGAGCATCAGGAGAAGGAGTCATTGCATGGAGATTGTCTTCAATTCGAATCGACTGTGTAGAAGCTTCTGCTTCTTCTTTATCTTGAACAACTTCATCAGAGAGAGTGGAGGCCAAGATTTTTGGATCAAGGATGCTTATGGTGCTGGATGTGCTCTCCAAAGTGCTATTATGGTCCTCATAAATCATTCCAAAGGTTTTGTCCAATCTTGTCCAGAGTTCCTTCGGGTCTTCAATAGATCTAATGAGGTAGCGCAAGCTAGGAGAAAGACCCGTTGCTATTGTTCCAAAAGCTCCATCACTTTTATTCAACCAATTAATATTACTAAAACACTCTTTACCGAGTCCAATAGACACCCGACAGAGACCTTGTCTCATCAGAGATGAAATCATTTCGAAGTTGTACCTGCAAAACAAAAAAATGATCTAGTAGGAGATCTGAGGAGGAGAAGTGCCTTGTCCATCGCGGCTCTGATACCATGTAAATTTGAGCATATAGATCTATAGACAAATACACAACTCACAAAGAAGATCTCACAATTTATTCAGTAATTGAAGAATGAAACAGTGCAAAAGGCTTGTAGCTGTGAATGCTTTCATTAATCAAAAAATTAATCCGAATGATAATTACAATGAATTAAAATGGCTTTAATAGCCACAAGCAATTTGAATCCACATGAGGAAGTTCGAATTAATTAGACTCTACTTGACTGTAGGTAACCAAGACTTTGTCTAAATCACTATCGGAGGACCCAGTAGTTAACTGTCCTTGTCAAAATCATAACCGGAGTTCATTGGAGCTCTAAAACACAACCAAGTGTTACATTTAGTGTTGACTAATGGTTAACTAACTGTGGTAGGTGATAAATGCACCCCACATGTGTGCAATCAAGTAAACCTAGCCCTAACTAAATGTGGAGGACTTGAACTGAATGTAACTGACTCCTAACTTAGCTTGACTAGTCATTAATTGAAGTGAACTGACCTTGTTTGGTTTCGACACTCCCAGTGGCTTCCTAAATTGTAGGGATTGATCTAGGAGGCTCCTAAACTTATGCAATCAAGTGCAATAAGTGGTAGTGAGCCTCAATTAGTGTTCCCCACACTTTAGTAACTGAAACATGTGCCCCAATTAGGTCAAGTTTACCCAATGGTGCTAATGACTATAAATAGACTGGATGGACTCTCGATTTAGACATATGACCAAATTTGGACAAGGGAGGATTAATAATCCTAACACTCTTCAATGGATGGACCATGGGGAGTTTAGAAAATTGAAGCCATCTTTTGATTTGTTGTGATGCAAAGCAAGTTGTAATTTTGTCATCAGAGTTTATAATCATGTTTGATAACAAGTATCAATGAAACTAGACTCACGAAGTTGAAGTACTAATTTCTTTCCAACCGCAAAGTGGACGGAAGTCAGTTCACATGACAGGAAATGAGATATGATGAAAGCACGCGGTTTAATTTCTATGATGAGAGAACACGTCGAAAGAATGTATTTATTTTTAATCTTTCCATTATGATCTTTGAAATTAAGGATTTTCAACTCAATATAAAGAGATGGGCCTCGATGGTTGGCATGAAGAATAATGGACATTAAGAGAGAAAGGTCTCGAGAAAATCCAAAATTAATAGAGCAAGGTCTCAAGAAAAGTCAAAAGTAGAGAATGTGGTGATGAAATGCTTTTGGGTGGACGGAGAATTAGAATCCAATTTCCATGGCTCTTTTTCTTTTTCCCACTCCACATTTTGTTAGCTTCTTCTTTTTTCTGTGCATATTTTGTCATTGTCCACATCTGAAAGGCAAAGGTCCAACCCTCTAGGACCTACGAGGTGTACTTCTTGTCATTTTTTTGGGTGGTGTCAACTTGTACAACATATTCACTTCACCCCACATCCAGATATCAATTTCTTGAATCCTAAATTCTAGTGAAAACACGTTGAATCGTGACTTTGAAAAGAGCATCTAGGAAAATGGTTTATTTTATTGGCCAATGGGAATATTAATAAGTTTATTTTAATGGCCAGTGGTAATATTGATCACCGAAGGATTAATTGTGTAGGCTAAAGAAAGAACATCTATGTAAACATTTTATTTTAGTGGCGGTGGGAATATCAATCCCCTGATTGTTTAAGGTGTATGAATAAATCTTCACACCATTTGCATTTTTCATTGCAATATCTTCTCCTAAAATTTCTTGTCTTCTTAAACCCTTCACTAATTTTCTCCATCACAACTTAATTCACTAGCATCTCATAAACAGAGGTTGTTTCTTTTTAGCTTTATCACTTTAAGAATCAATCCAAATTTTAGAATCTTGTGAGAAACTATTTAATTGGTAATCTTTAGTGGCCCAAATAGAGTTATAAAAGAGTTATATAAGCTCTTCAAATTGCATTTCCATGTAGTGAAGTGTTATTGCATGGATGTTTAACTTTGTAAGTCTAGTTGAAGTTTAAATGAGATTAGTTTGTAGTTTAAGATAAAAACACGAATTTCTCATTTAGAAGTGGGCTTGGTAGAGGATTGAATAGCTATCCTAAGATTCGTGTAGTGTAGAGAACGGTGACTCTGGAATTTAGTGTAATGTTAGGGATTTCACAAGGTATGGTGATTCTAAGTTGGTGGTGTTATGGTTGGAAAGATCATTTTAGTCTTGAAAGTATAAAATTGTATCCACTCTATAAGGAAAATATAAATTTTTTGAGAAGGAGACCAAAAAAGTAATGGAGTTGAATGCATGGACACTTAGCATTTTCTACATATGTTGTGGGTTTGGATCCTATGATCAATTTCAAACAAATATTAAATTAGGAAAACTACCAATTATATTGTGAGTGTGTGTTAAGAGAGTGATAGTCATTAGATGGTGCAGTAATCATGAGTTGACAATGAAAATGATACAAACTTTTTTTAAAGTTTAGTAATAATGGAACTCCAATAGTGGTTACCTTTAGGTTTAGTGGGTTATTCAACCTCAAATATGATAAAATATAGATGTGGAAATTGGCTACTCTCATATAGGAAGAGGTGATGAGCTACAATGGCTTTCATGACAATCAGAAACACCACAACCAACTTATTGTTAAAATCAATTTTTAAATTGATGATATTGGACACAATGAACAATAAATGAGTTAAGAGGGTCTCCCTCATTGCCCAAAAGCACATGATCCAAAAATTCTAATTGCACCAAAGGTGCATTCTACAACCCAGTAGGGGGAGATGTGTAACATGTATAACTCCTTCCGTGCTCATCCTAGAGTTGACACATGTATTTTTTAAAAATAATAAAATATTATAAAAAATAACATGTTGACTCAAATTAGATTTGCACAACATATATATATATATATATATATAACTACACAAATTAGATAAATTAAAATGCTTCCTCAAGATTTACACTCTAAAAAAAGATCTCCACCTCGAGATATTTGATCTCCTTGGTAGATCCTCTTTTAAAATAGATTTATGCTAATAATTAACACAAATGCATATAATAAAGAACTTCATACTACAACTTACACATTTTAAAGAACTTCATAACTATTAAAATATTTTATGTTAAAATGATTAAACAACATATATTCAAAATATCATATAATGCACTAATAGTTTGGAAGATTTGAAAAGTCAATCATCTTATATCATTGATGAGATATTTATTTTTTTAAATAAAATAAAAATCAAGAATATAAACATTGAATTTAAAATACATAGCATATAGTTGTTGCTATGTAAAAATATTTAAAATAATTTATATATTATTATTATTGAAATTTACATAAACTAAACATTATTATATTAATACAATATTTTATATTAAATGTATTTAATCCTATATATTTTAAAATTAAATATAAATATATTTAATCTTATATATTTTAAAATTAAATATAACTTATTATCTTTATGTATGTAAAAATACTTAAAATAATTTATATATTATTATTAAATATTTACCAAAACTGAAAAATCTATATTAATAAATAATTTTATATTAAATATGTTTAAGTATATATATTTTAAAATTAAAAAAACACTTATATAGATTTAAATTCAGATTTCTTTTTATAATAATCTATATTACATTATATTATGGCGTGAAATTTTTTTATAATAATCTGTTTTACATTATATTATGGCATAAAACTTTTAAACAAGATGAAATGCCGTTTCTTGTTACTTATTTTATATTTCTATAAACTAGAAATTATTATATAAATAAAAGGTTTTATATTAAATGTGTTTAATCATATATATTTTAAATTAAATATGTAAAATACTTAAAATAATTTAAGTTATTATTGAAAATTTATATAAACTAAAAATTAATATATTAATAAAAAGTTTTATTTTAAAATTAATATATTAATATATTATATTATTCTATGAAACTTTTATAATGTCACGTTAAATCAAAACATTATAATAATCTATGAAGGGGCGTTAAATCAAAACGAAATGAAATGTCGTTTCTCATCCCTTAGATTGCATTTTCCGTTATCTTAAATTGTAAGACATACGAAGGTGAATAGAAAATAATAGTATTTCAAAGAGCTACGGTTTAAATATGATGGCTGACATAAAGAGAAGGGGATTTTGGGTAGAGCTTGGAAACCAAGGGTGGTGTCTTATGGTTGGGTTTAAAGTATGATAGATGACATTAAAGAAAGCAAAGGTTTTTGGGTTGAGGGTGGAAACTAAGGGTGGAATTTTATGTCTCATTCATAAGAGAAGTTTCTTTTTAGAACGGTTCTAGTGTGAAGAGTAAAGAACGGTTCGGTTTCACTGTTAAGAGTAAAAAATGATTCCATGGCCAGAGTAAAGGTTAGAAAATAAAATATTGAACGATTTGGTTCCAGTGTTGAAAGTAAAGAACGGTTTTATGGCCACAGTAAAAGTTAGGAAAGAAAATATTGAAAATGATGAGAAAGATTGAGGTGAGTGGCCAGCCCAAATTGCATCACTCGTTTCTGTGGCCCACATTTTTCTATTCTCCACATAGAAAAGATAAAGGTTCGGTTGTACCATCCCTACATATCCCTACACAAAATGTATCGTTAAGAAAAACTTCCTCATAGCCCAAAAGCACATGATTGAAAAATTCTAATAATTAACACAAATGCATGTAATAAAGAACTTCATACTATAACTTACACATTTTAAAGAACTTCATAACTATTAAAATATTTTATGTTAAAATGATTAAACAACATATATTCAAAATACATATCATATAATGCACTTAATCATCTTATAATCTTGATGTGATATTTATTTTTTAAAAATAAAATAAAAGGAAAGAAAATAAACATTAAAGTTTATAATGCATAGTATTTAATTGTTGTGTAAAAATATTTAAATTAATTTATATATCATTATTGAAAATTTACACAAACAAAAAATTATTATATTAATAAATGGTTATTATCTTTATTGATTATAATACATAATATATAATTGTTGTTATGTAAAATTACTTAAAATAATTTATATATTATTAATATTGAAAAATTACATAGACTAAAAATTATTAAATAAATAAATAAAATTATATTAATTATATATATTATTTTATTTATTGATTAAAAAAATTAAATAATAAAAATAATAATATTGATGTATATAAAATTTTTAATTTTCTTTTATAATAATCCATATTGTAAATTATAGCATAAAACTTGTATTTAAATTTCCTAATCTATATTAACTTAGTATTTGTTTCCCACTACTTAGATTTCATTTCCATTAAGTTAGATGGTAAGACATAAAGTGACTAAAAGTAATAATTTAATTTTCTTTTTTAAAACTTTTTCTTTAATGAAAGTAATAATTTAATTTCCTTTTGTAAAACTTTTTCTTTAATCACAATGAAAGATCCCTTGAGTACAATATAATAGTGTTTTTTATAAGATCATGTGTTGTGAAAATATTTTCCATTTACTTCAATGGATGGAGCATAGGGAGTTTAGTGAACCGAAACCATCTTTTACTTTGTTATGATGCAAAGCTCATTGTAATTTTGTAAAAACAAATTATATAATGAAGCAGAGGTTTTGAAAGCTTAATAATTTTTTTATTTTGATGAGATATTTATAAATACTAAAAAATAAAATAAAATAAAATTGAATAAAGTAGGTGATTAACATAGATTGAGGTGTACAAATACATGTAAAACCCAATTCCATGTTACATTATAGTTGCACATTTTGTTAAATACAATGTTTACATAAATTATAAAACATGAACTTTGTATAAGTGTCCAAGTTATAATATAATTTTATTATCTTCGTAAGAAAGATCTTAAAAAAAATAATATCGACTTTTGCATGCATATCTAAATTGTAATACATGTTATATAGTTGTGCATAAGTAAAAACATTAAAAAATATTTTGATTTTTATGATAATGTGAAAGTTTAAAAAAACCATTTATTTTTCATACATATTAAACTTATAATACATATTATATAATTATAACTCATCTAAAAACACTTCTTAGTATCTCCATAAGTCCAAGTTATAATACATTATATAATACGTCCAAGTTATAATACATTATATAATTGTGTGAAAGCTCAAAAAAACATCTTCTACTTTCATACATATTTAAACATCTTCTACTTTCATACATATTTAAATTATAATAGATATTGTATAGTTGTTACTTATGTGAAAGCATTTGTTTATATAATCTTTGCCTTTACATAAGTTTAAGTTTTATAATATTATATAATTTTGTTTAGTTGAATTGTTTTTAAAATAATTTTTAATTATTTTATAAATATTTAATTATAAAAATATTATAGTTTTTATTATTATATTGATTAAAAGAAATAAAAGAAATGAAAAATATAATGATTGATAAAGATAAAATAAAACAAGTTGGACTCATGGTTTACAGTAATTAGTAATGAATAATTGATATGAGAAGTTGTAAATGAAAGGTCATGAGTTCAAATCCCCCAAAGGTACTTACATAGACCCAAAAAAAGATAAAATAAAACAAGTGAGATTAATAATCAAACTATATAGTAATCATTGTTAAAAAATTACAAAAAATAGTTTGACAATAAATTACCTAAATTATAATAAATACAAATATATTTTAGAAAGTTATAGTTGTGTAGAGAAAAGGCACCTCACAATAATGTTGTGAGATTATAAATCATGTCTAAGACATGTTATATCTATCATATAGAATTGAAGACTGACAAATATATCATATAGACATGAACATTCACAAGTTTACATTTCTAAAATACCTAACATGTCTATCTTGTGAAAGCTTCACTAACATCTATAAAATATATAACCATTTTTGTAACTTGTATAAATCACTATAACCTCCCTGCCACCCCCCCCCCCCCCCCCCCCCCCACACACACATATGTAAATATCCAATAAACAAACATATAAATTAGTTTAGGTAGATAGGAATAAAATAGGGTGATACAAAAATGAACCATTGTTTCTCTATCAATATTATTGTTTTCAAGAACTTTTGACATATATGCTTTTTTTTGGTTCATGGTTGAGAGCGCAATTGGGTTCTTGGAGCATACAACATAATTCTTGCTGCAATTTGTTCCATCGCATTTTCTCAGTAGCTTTTCATGGCGCTAGCAAGGGGAGGGGGGCGGGGAAGCCCCTTCCAATCTCTCGACAACAATCCAGGTGGTGATCAAGCCGACCGATTTGCATCAATGACACCCATCACCATTCAAATTGGGTCTGAAGAGGTTCTGATTTTTTATGGTAAGCAGGTTCTAAATGCACGGGAAAAAGGGAAGTCTAGCACCCAAACCTATATTTCCAGAACAGAGAATCAACCTTTTCTTCATCCCCCAATCGAAAGGATCAATTCCCGAGCACAAAAGATGATGGATCATGCACTCATAGGAAAATTCATTGGATTCTAGCCAACTAAACAGGGCTTGCGTGGATCGATTGTGGCCAAATGGAAACCAAAGGCCCACTTTGATTTACAACTTGGTTCGAAAGTATTTTTTACCATCATATTTCATCATCTTGATGATAAATCCAAAGTTGAAGAAGGAGGCCCCTACTTCTTCAATGCGGCTAGTATTTATCTCCACAAGTGGACCGAAAGATTTAGTCCAAAAAAGGAAGATTTATCTTGGGTGCCAATCTGGATCCAAATGTTCTCTCTTTCGCAAGAATATTGGGATGAGGATGTTAGGGTACACAGGGTACTCCCAAAGGACCGAACACCAAGAACAACCACTTCACACAAACAGATCACAGATCAATATACCAATGTTTGTCACGTGGTTAAAACCCTCGAGAGGGAAACAGTCCACGGCCCCAGCCAAATAGCTACTTGGAGCAATTTATTATGCAAAAGAAAGAAAGTTACATGAGCTTCTCATAATCGATCAACTAGCCAAGGACCCTCTATGCTCTTTAAATAGAGATCATAGACCAATCGGGTGTTAAGCCACGGATCAATGGTAGGTATGATCTAAGAGAAGTTGAACCATCGGATCACTCTATGTCTAGAACATATCATGACCGTTGAATTAGAATATTTACAAATGCATACTAATGCATACTAAATAAACACACTTTTATCTAACGGATATATTACACAAGTTGATCTTAACTAACTCCTAAGTGTCTAAATATCCTAACATCCCCCCTTAAGAACAACTTGGGATAGGATTGAAGGATTTACAAAAGTGACACTATTATGAGAAGGAAGGAGGCATTAGAGCCTATCCCCCCTTAAGGACACATTCCCGAACTTGTAACATAGGCCGAAGTTTAGAAAACTTTGCTTCTGTAAGAGACTTGGTGAAGATGTCTGCAACTTGATCATCTGTAGGACAATAGAGCACTTCAATAACACGATCATGAACAATATTTCTGATGAAGTGCATGTGTAGCTCAATGTGTTCACTGTGCTGATGTAGAACTGGATCTTTGGAAAGCTTGATGGCACTTTGATTGTTTCTCCAAAGTGGAGTAGGCTACTGCTGCTCGAATCCAAACTCTGAAAGGATCTGTCGAAGCCATAAAGATTCCTGACAAGCATTAACTATGGCTCGATATTCTGCTTCTGCTGAAGAAAGAGTAAGAGCTTGTTGTTTCTTACAAGCCCCAATGACAGGTCTAGATCCCAAACTAAAAACATAACCTGCAGTAGACTTCCGATCATCAAGATCACTATCCCAATCTGAATCAGTGAAACCAACCAACAAAGGTTTCCCCCCTGTACTGTAATGAATCCCAAACTGAATTGTACCTCGAATATATCGAAGTATTCTTTTTGTTGCTTTCTAGTGACTTTCATGAGGATTTTGCATATAACAGGCAACATGACCAACGGCAAAGGAAAGGTCAGGACGGGAATGAGTCAAGTATAAAAGACTACCAACAAGCAGACGATACAAGGTGGCATCTACTTCAGGGGAAGTACAAGTGGTAGAAAGTTTGACTCCAGACTGGAAGGGAGAAGGGCCTGGTTTACAATATTCTATGTGGAAGCGATGAAGAAGGTCACAAGCATACTTAGACTGAGAAAGAAAGATTCCTTCTTTGGTTTGCAAGACTTGGAGACCAAGAAAATAATGTAAATGTCCTAAGTCTGACATTTCAAAATTTTGCTTAAGACTGGATTTCACATGGGTTATAACGCTAGGGTCACTACCAGTAAGGATAAGATCATCAACATAAAGAACAGGTATGATGAGATGGTTTCCTACTTTCTTGGTATAGACATTGGGGTCGGAATGGCATCTATAAAAACCAGTGTCAATGAGAAAGCTATCCATTTTGGCATACCAAGCTCTAGGAGATTGCTTAAGGCCATATAAGAATTTCTTAAGGAGACAGACAAGGCTAGAGTTATTCTAAACATATCCAGGAGGTTGTTCCATGTAAATTTCCTCATGTAAATCACCATGTAAAAAGGAAGACTTGACATCCATTTGATGGACTTCCCAGTTATGTAAGGCTGTAAGGGAAAGAACAAGGCGGATGGAGTTCATTTTTGCTATAGGGGAAAAGGTTTCATTGTAGTCAATCCCTTCAACTTGGGAAAAACCTTTGGCAAATAACCTTGCCTTAAGTCTTTCAACACTTCCATCTGATGCATACTTAGTTCTGTAGACCCATTTACATCTGACAAGTTTTCTTCCTTTTGGAAGAGGAACAAGATCCCAAGTATCGTTCGCCATTAAGGAATAATATTCTTCATCCATAGCTGCATCCCAATCTGGATTTCCTTAAGGTTCTGCAAAAGTTTCTGGATCATGATTCTCAGAAACTTGAGCCAAAAGAGAAGAGGCTCGCTGAAACTAAGAACGTGTTCGACGTTGATCTCTAAGATCACCGGCAAGATCACCAGCTGCTTCACATGTTGAACAGACCCATCAAGGAAGTATTGGTGCTGGTGCAATTGGAGTAACATGAGCAGGAGGAGGTGGATTTTCATCCTCACTGTCATCATCAGAAACTGGAGTTGGAAACCTATCAAGGAAGCTGGAAGAAGAAGAAGAAGAAGGCATAATCGTCGAATCAGGCTCGCAGGCCAAAGATGGCACACCCGCCAAGTTAGGCTCGCAGGCCAAGATATTTTCATCAAATTTAACATCTCTTCTAATGATTATATCATGAGAATGTGGCTGAAGAAGTCTATAACCTTTTACATCTTTAGAATATTTAACAAATATGCACTTTTCACTTTTAGGCTGCAATGCTTTTCGTTTTTCATCCGGAATGTGAGCCCATGCTTCACAACCAAACACACGAAAGTGACTTACATCTCGTTTAATTTTACTCCATGCTTCTATTGTGTTATACCTTGTAAAACTTTAGTGGGTATGCGATTAACTATGTAATTTGCACAATTTGTGGCCTCAGCCCAATATTGAAGACTTAGTCCCTTAGATTGGATCATACAATTAGCCATTTCTTTTAAAGTGCGGTTCTTCCGTTCAGCTACACCAGTTTTTTGTGGTGTGTATGGAACAGTGTGTTGTTATTGGATTCCTTGTTCAGTGCAAAAAGTAGTGAACTTGTTGTTAACATATTCTCCTCCATTGTCAGATCTTAACTTAATAATTTGATGACCAGATTGTTTTTCAACAAGGGCCTTGTAGGCCAAGAACATGTTAAATACTTCGCTCTTAAGTTTTAGGAAGTAAACCCAAGTGCGTCTAGAGTAGTCATCAATGAAAGTTAAGAAATATTTGAAACCAGAAAAGGAAGCAGATGGAAGAGGGCCACACAAGTCACTATGCACAAGCTCTAAGGGAACCAAGGCGTGCCAAGAGGCACGTTTGTCAAAACCGTCCCGATGATGTTTTTCGAGTACACAACTAGAACAAACACCATCTTTGCAAGATACCAGCGGAAGACCAGTCACCATATTGTCTTTACATAGTTGTTGCAATGAGCGATAATTTAAGTGACCAAATCGCTCATGCCA
>LPNX010953418.1:199003-222552 GCA_001517045.1 Pseudotsuga menziesii
CTGATGTGTTGCTTCTTCATTGCTGCTTCCAAGGCTGCCATCTTCTTAAAACATTTAGATTCATCGTGATTATCTTTCCCACAAAAATTGCAATGACGCTCAATATTCTTTCCTTTTTGCTTGGATCCTTTGTCATTTTTTAAAGGAGGAGCTGACTGAGAGGGTTTGGGACCCTTATTGTTTTGCTTATTATTGCGAAAATTATGTTTCTTGGGAGGCTTGGACTTTTCTTTCTGTTGGGACAATAAGGCTTTCCCAGATGTATCTGCATTGTTAATTATTCCAAGATGAATGAGCTTATCTTGCTCTCTAATTAAGGAATCACAAAAGGATTCAAGGCTAGGCTCTTGATAGCTAGCTGCAGTCAAGGATTTTTTCATGGAGTAGAATGTAGATACAAAAAGAGAATATGCAGGTCCAAGTTTGGAAAGAATATGATAAATACATTGTTTGTCTTCTTTCTTAATCTTGCATTCTGCACATAAAAGTCTAAGAGTTTTATACTTAGATAAATAGTCTTGAATGCATGAAAAATCATTTGGATTCAAGAAAAGCAACTCATTCTCAAGTTGATGACCCCGAATTTCATTGTGTTTACCAAACACAGATTCCAACTTTTCCCAAGCTTTATCAGGTTCATCAATGACAGATATTTGGAATCGTAAATCAGTAGAGATTAACATCCCAATCAATCCACGAGCTTCATCACATCTATTTGCTCATTTAATTTTCTTATCATCATCAGTGGGTTATGTTTCTTTCCCTAAGGTTATCTTGAAAATTCCTCTACTTCGTAGAACATCCTCCATACGAGATTTCCATGAGAAATAGTTAGAACTTGTAAGTATAATATCACAAGGGGGGGCCATACTGTAAAATAATGGCTGAAAGAATAGAAACTAACTATTTGGATGCAAAAAGCTTGAAAAAATATGCGGTTTTAAAAAAAATGGCACTTAAAATGGATTTTGGATGATGAAGTTATCCTTGATCAAATAAAATGTTGAAGATGTCCCCAATAATGACATGGCAGATATTAACTTGACCAATTTAAAAAAAAAAAGCCCCCTCTTCCCAAAAACAACCTTTGACAATCACTTTTACAATAAAGTTGCTTTGAAGTGAATCACTTTTGTAGAATAAGTGATGTTCACTTTTACAATAATGAGACTTTTAAATAGTGCGACAATAAATTAAAAGACTTAAGTGACTCACTTTTATTTTATTTTATTTATGTGAGATGCACTTTTACAATAAAGTAACTTGAAAATAGAAATTGCATGCACTAAAAAGTAGCTTGATAAGACTTGAACTCAAGACTTATCAATGTGTAAAGCAACTTTGGACCAAGTGAGCTAAGTTTAAAAGGTACGTAAAACTATAGAAAGAGGAAGGGTTTTTTTTTTTTTTTTTTACTCTTTTCTCTCATTTTCCGTGTTTGCTTTCTTTTTCTGCAAATCACACAAAAAAAACAAAAAACAAAAACAAAAAAAAATTTCCACACAATGGGGTTAGATCTTGGTTAGCTTACCCGAATAGTCTACGTTTTCAAGTTTTCTCGTTGTTTCTGATTTGTTGTGATCGCACAAGGTGCACGGCAAAGAGCATACGTAGCCGAGAATACAAGAAAAAAACTTTCCCTTACTGTTTTTGATTCGCCCCGATCGCGCAAGGTGCACGGCAAAGAGCATACGCAGTCAGGGAAAATAATAGTCCGAGACTAAAACAAAAAAGATCTAATAATAAACTGATAAAATATGAGAGATTTAAAAAAAAACAAATCTGTCACTGTAACATTATATCTTCAAATTTGCCGAAATTGGTGTTTCTGGAGCGAACGGAAATGGTTTTCGGTGAAATGAAAACTATTTTCCAATGGAAACGACACTCTAGACGCAATGGAACAGCTCCCACAGCCCACAAATGTACAGAAAATCCAAAACCAGAAACCCTTTCAAAGTTTCGGCAACACCGGTTCCAGATCTTGATCAAAACCGAAAGTGGCTCTTCATAAAAGCTCTGATACCATGTTAGGGTACACAGGGTACTCCCAAAAGACCGAACACCAAGAACAAACGCTTCACACAAACAGATCACAGATCAATACACCAATGTTTGTCACGTGGTTAAAACCCTCGAGAGGGAAACAGTCCACGGCCCTAGCCAAATAGCTACTTGGAGCAATTTATTATGGAAAAGAAAGAAAGTTACATGAGCTTCTCATAATCGATCAACTAGCCAAGGACCCTCTATGCTCTTTAAATAGAGATCATAGACCATTCGGGTGTTAAGCCACGGATCAATGGTAGGTATGATCTAAGAGAAGTTGAATCGTTGGATCACTCTATGTCTAGAACATGTCATGACCGTCGGATTAGAATATTTACAAATGCATACTAATGCATACTAAAGAAACACACTTTTACCGAACGGATATATTACACAAGTTGATCTTAACTAACTCCTAAGTGTCTAAACATCCTAACAGAGGATACCCTCAAAGAAATTGAAAATAGCCTGGGAACCTATGTTAGATCACCTGATAAGACTAAAATGAATAAATTCACTTCCTATGCCAGGATCTGTGTGTATATGCACATTGCAAATGCTCTCCCAGACACAATCTGTCTATCTCACGAAGATTCAAACTGGCTCCATCCTCTTGACTATGAACATGTCCCATTTCGATGGCATAAATTCCATGAGCATGGAAACCTCTTCAGAGATTGTCCGCTCAATAGAACCAATATGACAAATTCAAAGCACGCCGACTACGATGTAGAGGGATTCAAGAAACTAGGAAAAAAAAGTGTCACCACAGAAGATATGGGACAGACAACTTTCAAGAAAATTTACCCACCACTAGTAACAACTTTGATGCCCTGAACAATCAAGGTGAAAATTCATCTAAGGAGCTAAATATGGATATCCCCATCAACAAATCCAATATTCTAGATTCCACGCCTCAACAAACATCCGAGCAAATAATGAGATCAGAAAATCTTCCAACCAATTCAGATCCTCTAGATACATAAACTAATCATGTGCCCATGCCTTCATCGGCTCCTCTAGGATTTTCAACAGAAGTTCTATCACAAGAATTTAAGGATGAAGATTTAAAGGATCAAGATATGGGTGAGCTATATTTCGGACGTATGGACAACTCTTGCACTCAAAAATCCTTTGATTCCATTCCTACTTGGAAAATCCAAATTTTTCAGGAAGCTCTTGTCAAAGCCAAATCTCATAATAAACTAGGGGTTTATCACCCACCACAAAAGGATAAACAAAACCTGCCTAAGGACAATAGGAAAAGAGGGTGCAAAAATTACCTACAATAATTAAATAGACTTGGCAATGCGCTTATTGATTCAGGCCAGTATGCTCAGCTAACGAAATTATTCTCCTCTTCCTCCCAAGGTATCCCATGAAGCTCACCTCCTGGAACGTTTGCGGCCTCAACGGTACCTCCAAGCACAAAATGCTTAAAAGAACAATATGTAGGAAAAACCTTCTATCCTATTCATCCAAGAAACAAAATTTTCTATTGAATTTCTTGCGAATCTCTTCACCAAAATATGGAAAGGTAGTCATAGCATTGCCATTGATGCCAAAGGGGCCTCAGGGGGTATCGCCATCATTTGGAATCCTTTCAAAGTATCTCTCAGTCACTTTGCCTCCACATCCCATTCCTTATCTGCTATATTTCTTATCCTTGGTACTACTATTAGAGGACATCTCATCAATGTGTATGGGCCTCAACCCCCCAGTCTCAAGATTCAGCTTATCTAATATCTTGACTAGTTTGTTTATCATCACTTTGAATCCCCCATTCTTATTGGAGGGGACTTCAATATGATCCTCAATATGGAGGAAAAATAAAGGGGGGATGCGGTCACTCTCTACGGCAGGTCAGGCCTTCAAATACTTCATGGCCAACAAAGCCCTTATCGATCTCCTTTCGGTTGCTGGCTTCTTTACCTGGAACAACAAAAGAGGAGGCATGCACCACATTTCCAAATGACTTGACCGCTTCTATGTCTCGAATAATACCCTAACTCTCGGTGGGGTCTTGGGCTCATCCATCCTTCCCACTGCAGGTTTTGGCCACTGGCCCATCTCCCTCTCGTGGCACATTCTAGGTAATCCCTCTATCGTCCTCTTCATTTTGAAAATTTTTGGCTAAAGCATGCTTCCTTCAATAGTACTATGGAAGAACAGCGGTCCACTATGCAAGTCACGGGACGATCCAAAATGGCCATCCTACATCATAAGCTTCAGATTCTTTGATCTAACCTTCGCAAATGGAATAAATGCAATTTTTGTAACATTTACAAGGACAAAGAAGTCATACAACATGAGTTGGAAACAATGCAGCACATCATCATGGACGTCGGGTGCACTGATGAAATCAAAATCAAAGAAAATGATCTATTGGACCACCTTAATCAATGCTGTAAATCAGAAGAATTTTTTTGGCAACAAAAGTCCAGAGTTGACTAGCTTAAAGAGGGGGAAGGAAATACCACCTTCTTCCACCGTTCCACTATCCAGTAGAGAATGAGCAACAAGATCATAAGGCTCAAAACTGAGGATGGCACCATTTTGGAAGAACGTGCAGATTTAGAAAGAGAGCTTTTGGGATTCTATCAAACCATGCTTACTAAACCCAATGTTTCTAAATATGAATCTATTCAGCAGGTTCTAACACACGTCCCCTCCTTAATCATTGAGGATCACAATGATTCTCTCATGAAACCAATCTCTATGCATGAAGTGGAGACAACTATAAAACAAATGGTGGAAGGAAAAGCCCTAGGTCTGGACGACTTTACCATTAATTTCTTCAATCACTGCTAGGATCTACTCAAAAATGAGGTTCTAGGTATTGTATAAGAGTCAAGAAAGAAACAGTGGGTTCTCCCCACCCTCAATGCTACTCACCTAACTCAAATTCCCAAGGATTTCGAAGCTGATCATCCTAGTAAGTTCCGTCCAATCTCTCTATGTAATGTCACTTATAAAATAATCTCTAAATTTGTAGCCAATTGTCTAGAAACACTTCTTCCCTTACTCATAAGCAATATGGATATGTGGAGGGTCGTTAGATCCTGGATGGTATCATTCTAGCACATGAAATCATTCATTCCTTGAAACATTCCAAAACTCCAGGTATGCTTCTCAAGTTAGACTTCTCCAAAGCTTTTGAAAAAATGAGTTGGGAATTCATTAAGAGAACTCTCCTTTCTTTTGGATTCTGTCTAACCTAGACTAGCTGGGTAAAGAAGAAGAGCTCAAAGCATCCTTATCCTCCAATTATTTATGAGGTATCTCCATTCATGGAGCCCCCCCAATGTTTATCAACAATTTGTGGTTGACAATCTCCTCTTTGTCCATCCTTCAGTTAAGGAAGCACACACCTTGAAGTCCATTCTGGACACCTTATCTAAATCTTTGGGAACCTCTATCTGTATAAGTCACAATTATTCTTCTGTAACACCAGTATTACCAACCAACACAATATTTCCTGTCAAAACTCCAATGAATTCCTTGAAGTGCATTCTCCTGAATGATTCTTCTCCTGGAAAATATCTGAGCAGCCTCAGCTCTCTACATTGGGTACTTTTAAAAGATTGCCTAGGTCTTTTTGGTTTAGTTGTCATTTATTGAGCCACCTGCTCTGATCCCACTTTCTTGGGGGATCATGACCCCAAATGTAGGGAAGTTGCCACCTGCAACATAGGAAGTGTTTGAGGATGCTGCCACTTGTATTTTGCTCTCCACCTAGTTCATTCCACTAGTTTGACCAGTAACACTCTTATTAACAGCTCTCCCAAGCTGTTGTCTCCACTTTTTATTTATTAATAATAAAATATTCAGAATTACATTCCACATCTTTTGACTCTATTGAGTCATCAGTTTCTACTTAGCATTAAACTTAACATAATGTCTTAAGGATCAAATTAAAACAATAACATTATTTTACAAAATTGGGGTATGTGACATACACACCCCCTTAAAATGTAACATCGTCCTCGATGTTACTTATTCTTCATCCTCTGCAGTCCCCTGGGACAGATTCGGGTATTCTTCCCGCATCTTACTTTCCAGTTCCCAAGTGGCCTCTTCAGGACTAAGGTGCTTCCATTGCACCTTCACCTGTCCAATGGTGCGGTTCCGCAGGGTAATTTCTCTCCTCCCGAGGATACAGTTCCATTCCACCAGAATTTCTCCTTCTGGTTCCACCTGTACAACATTCCAATCAACCACATGAGTAGCATCATGAACATACTTCTTCAAAATAGAGATATGAAAAACATTATGTACTTTCAAATTAGGTGGTAATGCTAGCTGGTATGCAACTTGACCAATCCTAGACAAAATTTCGAATGGACCACAGTAACGTGGTGCTAGCTTTGCACAACTCCCCAGCCTTAGAGAGATTTTTTTTGGCCTTACCTTTATAAACACATGCTCACCTACCTGGAACTCCTTGGGAGTTCTTTTAAAGTCTGCTTGGCTCTTTTTCCGATCTTGTGCCACCTTCAATTTTTCTTGCACTTGTTTCACAATTTCCTCCATTTCTTTCAATAATTCTGGTCCTAACACCAATCTATCTACTGGATTATTCCAAGAGATAGGAGTGTTGCATTTACGTCCATGCAAAATTTCAAATAGACTAAATTTAGCTAATTACTGATAGTTATTATTATATGCGAACTTTGCTAGGTGTAAGTAGTCTTCCCACTTACCTGGCTGATCTTTCACATGCATCCTTAATAAATCCTCCAGCACCTGATTCACTCTTTCAGTCTGTCCATCTGTTTGAGGATGGAAGGAGGTACTGAAATTCAATGTTGTATTTAATCCCTTAAACAAGGACTTCCAAAAATTTTCTGTGAATTTAAGATCCCTGTCTGAGATTATAACCTTCGGCACTCCATGTAACCGAAAAATCTACTTTAAGAAGATATCAGCTATATTGGTAGCCTTGTAAGTAGTTTTGACAGGAATAAAATGTGCTGCCTTGCTTAATTTGTCAACTACCACCATAATAGAGTCATTCTGATTCTGATTTCTGGGCAATCCAGTAATAAAATCTAAGCTAATTACTTCCCATTTCTAGCTAGGAATAGGTAAAGGTTGTAGCAAACCAGCTGGATGTTGATGTTCGGTTTTCACCTGTTGACAGTCTAAACACCTAGCAATGTATTCAGCTACCTCAGATTTCATGTTTGGCCAAAAATATTCTTTTCTTAGCATGGTTACAGTCTTTTGATAACCTAGGTGTCCTGAATATGGTGTTTTATGGACTTCATCCAGAATTAACAACTTAACCTTAGGCACATTAGGCACATACAGTTTATCTTTAAATAATAAAAATCCATTTTCATTTAAACTATAACCTTTTATTAAGCTTTCTGTAGGTTCTTCCTTAGCTGTAATTTGCAATTTCTGATAATTTTCATCTTGTTTTACCCCTTCTTTAAGCTGTTCATTTAAATCAGAAGCATAAGTGTTGATTGCCGTTGTAAAGTTTAGCTTTGCATTTCTACTTAATGCATCAGCCACCTTATTTTCCTTACCCTTTATGTGCTGGATTTCAAAATCATATTCACTCAAGAAGGCTAACCACCTTACTTGTCTAGCGTTTAAATTAGGCTGATCTAGAAGATATTTCAGTCCTTTATTATTAGTCATTAGAATGAATTTTCTACCTATTAAATGATGTCGCCACATTTTTAAGGTGTGTATTACAGCTGCAAGTTCTAGATCATAAGTTGCGTAATTCTTTTCATGAATTTTTAACTTCCTAGACTCATAGGCAATGACATGCCCGTCTTGAGTTAGAACACCGCCTAAGCCATCATTACAGGCATCAATGCATACTACGAAGTCATTATTAGGATCTACTATTCTTAGAATAGGTGCACTAGTCAATAAGGTTTTTAATTTCTTAAAACCTTCTTCACATTTTGAGTTCCAATCAAATATCTTTCCTTTCTTTTGCAAGGAAGTGATCGGATTTGCTATTTTTGAAAAGCCTTCAATGAATCTCCAGTAATAACCGGTAATTCCCATGAACGACCTCACATCCGTTACATCTTTAGGAACCGACCAATATTCAATTGCCCGAATCTTTTCAAGATCGACTGAAATTCCTTCCTTAGTCACTACGTGACCTAAGTACTAGATTTCATCCTTAAAGAAGTCACACTTATTAAATTTCGCGAAGAGTTGTTGTTCTCACAACTCTTGTAAAACTATCTTTAGGTGTTATTTATGTTCTTCTTCCGTTTTAGAGTAAATTAAGATGTCATCGATAAACACGACCACAAATTTATCTAAGTAATTATGCATTATATTATTCATTAAGCACATAAAGACAGCTGGGGCGTTAGTAAGGCCAAATGGCATTACGACAAACTTGTAGTGTCCATATCTCGTTCTAAAGTTTGTCTTGAAGATATCTTCATCCTTAATTCTTACTTGATGATATCCTGACTTTAAATCTATCTTTGAGAACACCGTGGCTCCACGTAGTTGATCAAACAGATCATCTATGCGGGGCAACGAATATCTGTTTTTAATAGTCATCTTGTTTAGCTGACGGTAGTCTATGCATAATCGCATGGTTCCGTCTTTCTTTTTAACAAAGATGACTGATGCTCCCCAAGAAGACACACTAGGTCGAATGTACTTTTTATCAATTAACTCCTTTAATTGTGATTTTAGCTCATTAAGTTCTAAAATATTTATTCGATAAGGAGCTTTTGAGCTAGGCACCGCACTCGGTACCAGCTTAATGGTGAAATCCAATTCCCTCCTTGGAGGTAATCCTAGAATTTTTTCTGGAAATACGTCAGTATACTCTTTTAAAACAGGAATATCTTCTATTTTCCACTTATCTGTTTTAGTTTTAACTTCATCATCTGTAATAGTTACTGCATAGGCTCTATATCCTTTTCTAACAGCTCTTTTAAGTTGTAAAGCAGAAATCTGTTTGATTATAGTTTTTCTAAGAATACCCTTAACCTTTACTAGTTGTTCATCATTATTTAAACACGTGAAAGTTTCATCATAACAATTTAAAACTACCTTATGCTACTCTAACCAATCCATGCCAATCAGTAAATCATATGAGCCAAGTGGCAAAACATTAAGTTTAAATGTAGTTTTAAATTCATCCATAAGAAAAGCACATTCTTTCACAAAACATGTTACTTTTCTTTTTGCCCCAGTGGCTAATTGAACTAACCAGGAATTCTCAAACTTATCGACAGACAACTTACATTTTTCCACTATCTAAGGTGCAATGTAACTAAGACTAGATCCTGGATCAATTAAAATGGTTACAGGGTTATGATTAATCATACCTTCTACTTTCACCATGGAAGTCTGATAGTTAGCTTGGTGGTTCTCCAAAGCTGCATTAATTCGGGGCATACTCCTCACTAGTTCTCCAACGGTCATCTCCTCCTACACAGTATGAATATTGCTGGCTGAATTTTTTCGGTTTGGGTAGATCGAGGCATAGTGCGGGCCATTACATTCCCAGCATTTAACAGGCTCCTTACGTTCAAAACTCTTGGTAAAATTCCCATGGTTATTTGCAGCTTCCTTGCCCTTAAAATTATTCGAATTATTGGAAGTACCATTCCTATTTCCCTGGAAATTCTTATTGTTAGAATAATTTTTAGTCTTATTTTTCTTAAAATTCCTTTGGGGTACAAATTCCTTTTTCTTAAACTCAGTATGATTGTTATTTTTCTTAGCCTTCCAGTTGGCTAAGTCTTCTTTCTTTCGGTTCTGCTTAAAACAAAAATTAGCCTTCCTCATGGCTTCCTCCAGATTCTTCGGGTTATCATACTCAATTCTATCCTTAATATGATATGGTAGACAACTAAGAAATCGATGCACTTTAGGTTTCTCATCTACTAGGTAAGGTACATACCTAAGCAAGCTTAATAATTTACTGTTCAAATCCTTCATAGTCATTGAACCTAACTTCAATTCATAAAACTCTTTAGCTCTTTCTTCATAATATTGCTCGGACAAAAATTTCTTCTTGAAATACCTTTTAAAGGTAAACCAATTAACTTCTTTTTCTCTGATACCTTTGACTCTTTTCAGATCTTGCCACCATATATCAGCTTTTCCAGAGAGGTTATATATTTCCATCCTTGCCTTTAGCTAATTTGAGTAATTATATATATGAAAATATTTCCTCATCCCGGACAACCAGGACTCTACTTCCTCCCCTTTTTCGGTCTCTCCATTAAAGGTTGGGGGCTTTATCTTACTAAACTCCCCTGAAATTTCCTCATATGGTTTGTATTTCTTCTTTCTGTCATACAAATCAGCCTCACTACTATCACTAGTAGTATGGTAACTTTGTCGTTCATCGAACCCTTCAGATGATGAACTACTTTAATTTTTTGCCAGCTTCATCTTTTTGGATTTTCTTTGATGACTAACATCTTCAGATTCTGATCTTCTGCTCCTTCCTTCAGTTTGGAACTTTTCTGTTAAAATTTGGTTCAATTCTTCCTGAGCCTTCAAAATCCTCTCATTCTCCGTCTTGACTAATTCCATTTCATTCTTCAAATCTTTTACAGTCTGCAACAACTCTGAAGAGTTGGTAGTCACCTCTTCTAACATAGGTTCTCTAGGCAATTGTCTTGTTTCTGTGTCTGGAGACTCCTCCTGTGCATATTCTCCTAGCTTTTCCATACCTACCTGTTAACTTCAGAAAAAGGAAATTTTATGTTCTTAACATAAAACAAAATATATGTTAGCATCTTATTTTAATTTACTGTTCTATGAAATCTAGTTGGGTTGCATCAAGGCCTAGTGTTTGAACCTTGTGCTCTGATACCACATGTCAAAACCCCAATGAATTCCTTGAAGTGCATTCCTCCTGAATGATTCTTCTCCTGGAAAATATCTGAGCAGCCTCAGCTCTCTACATTGGGTACTTTTAAAAAATTGCCTAGGTCTTTTTGGGTTAGTTGTCATTTATTGAGCCACCTGCTCTGATACCGCTTTCTTGGGGGATCATGACCCCAAATGTAGGGAAGTTGCCATCTGCAACATAGGAAGTGTTTGAGGATGTTGGCACTTGTATTTTTCTCTCCACCTAGTTCCTTCCACCAGTTTGACCTGTAACACTCTTATTAACAGCTCTCCCAAGCTGTTGTCTCCACTTTTTATTTATTAATAATAAAATATTCAGAATTGCATTCCACATCTTTTGACTCTGCTGAGTCATCAGTTTCTACTTAGCATTAAACTTAACATAATGTATTAAGGATCAAATTAAAACAATAACATTATTTTACAAAATTGAGGTATGTGACATTTCCCGAATTCTCAATATTCCTATGGCCACTTTTCTTTCAAAATATCTTGGAGCCCCACTCTTTGATTTAGTAATCAAGCACACCAGTTGGAAAGAAATTTTCGATAAAATTGAAACCTGCATCACCTCCTGTACCTTCCATTCCCTTAAGCTTCCAAACCATTGAGTTCTTCTCAATTCTATCCTACAATCCATGCCTCTCTATCTTTTCTCGATACTTGTTGCTCTTAAGTGGGTACTCAAGCATGTAAAAAAACTCCAAAATAAATTTCTCTGGGGTTGTAATAAGAACAGACAATGGTTGTCCCTTGTTAGTTGGAAACATGTTTTCCTCCCAAAGCTTGAAGGAGGGATTGGGATCAAAGATCCTGAAATCAGTAACCAGGTTTTATCGGCCAGTATCTGGTGGAAATGGATAACATAAAATCATTATCCATGGGCCCAACTTTGGAATTATAAGTACTATCGAGACTGCACCCTTGCTACTCTCATAATTTTTTACCATGATCCTTCAAGTTCCTTGATTTGGAAAGCGGCCAATACCCAACGAGCTCTTATACAACAACACAGCTTTTGGGAAATTTGGGATGGAACCAATTCCCTCTTTTGGCATGGCACTTGGCAGCAACTCCCTAGTTTCAGCACTATCTTTACTCAGGAAGATATCCAATTATATTTACAGAAAAATATCAATACTCTGGTGAAAGATCTTTGGACTGATGACACCTCTTCTCCTTTTCAACAATGGCAAACTCCTAGCAGCTGTAGACATCGCCTTAAGTCCAAACATTTGGAATCCATCTGGAAGGAAATTAAACAATGAAGGATTCGTATTAAGAATGGCCTTGACATCCTTAGATGAGGTTACAAAACCTCTGGCACTTACATGGTGAAGGAAGCGTATTCTCTATCCACTATTAATCTGAGGGATCCTCCTCTCACAAATTGGAGAAAAAATTGGAATCCAAAGCTCTGGCCCAAAATCTCTATGTTTCTCTAGTTTCTATCCCACAGACATACCCTTACATGGGAAAATATTCTCAAAGGATGTTTCTTTGGAACTTCATGGTGCGTTTTATGCAATATGCACTCTGAATCCATTGATCACCTTCTAGATTCTTGTTCCTTTTCAAGTGTGTTATGGGATAAGGGTGCAGAGAATATCCATCGCTCTAGGAGAGTAAAAGGTAACATTACTGAAACTATTCAACAATGGGATGCCAACCCCTTTCAAATTTATATTCTCAATATTCTCTGGGAACTCATTCCTGGATTCATTGCTTGGAATATCTGGAAAGAAAGGGATTTTTTCATATTTTCTCGGACAAACAGAACACACTAGAGGCAGTCTGGTGCATTAGCATCAAAAACCTTCAAGAAAATATCTCATCTAGGATCCAGAATCTAACTGACTTTTCTCTCTCTCCCCTTGAGCAATGACTGCTGGACAACTGGAATTTTCATCTATCTCCCCCCACTGGGCTCTCCAGGTCTTCAAGAGTCATTATTGTTTGTCCTATCCTTTCGACCCCCCCACCCACCAAGGGAGTCTTAAAAATCAACTTTGATGGGGCATCCAAAGTCAACCGTGGAAATTCTTGGTTTGGTGGTGTCATCCAGAACCACAAAGGAGAGATTCTGCTTATTTATCTTGGCAACATTGGCCATAATAGTAATAATGCATCTGAACTTGAAGGTCTCATCGGATTTACTGAAATTGTTGTTGAGGAAAAAAATTCCCCTCATTGCAGAGGGGGACTCTCAGATCATCCTCTCAATGGTGTCCAAAATAATGCATGGTTCTCAGTTCTATAAAATATCTCCCAGTTGGAATCTAGAGCAGAGGTTCTCATGTCTCGATTCCCTTCTTTTGCACAATCTAGACATTTCTTTTCACCATTTGAAACACTTATCCAACTCCGTGGCGGATATTCTAGCTAATGAAGGAGTTCTTCAACCCTCACCAACGAAGATGGGAGGGATAAGCAACTTTAACAACTCTAGTCTAGTCCATAAGTGTTAAAATATGGCCTCCAAGGAATCTTCTACCTCAGATGCGGGTGACAAGTGTCCCGACAATGGTGGTGGCACTAGGAGCTGCAATTCCATGGTGGTAGGAATGCCACCAAGCATTCAACACGCTTCAAATCCACCTGCGCCGAATTCATTGAACATAGATGATGTGGCTCTATTTTTTACGGCAAGAAAGTTTGGTGATCATCAACATTTATATGTTGTGACCGGAGATGACCCTACGGTCATGTCAACAACTGATAGTCGGCCCCCCACGGTATACGCTATCCCCGATTTCGATGATAAGAATCACATAGGAGACACTAGCCTCGGGCGCGAGAATGATACGGAGGCAAAAAAATTACTCCACCCACCCTCCAATGTGGAATTTACTGTACACAAATGACGAGGCTTAGTCTATAAGTATTTTCAAGGTTGGCTTCCATCAACATTTATAATATATGTCCGGAAACAACCCTATGGTCATATCATTTGTTGGTCGACATGAGGTTAAGCTCTGTCGGGACCTGGATGGGGCACCTCCCTCTTAAATCACCATTAATGGCTGCCAAGTTTTCTTCTGATAGCACCTGGGTTAAGAAGATGATGAACTCAATCTTGTGGTTTCCTCCTCTGGTAAGAGATCTCGAATTATAGCTTTTATCCTCACTATCGGCTCAGCTTGTACATGTTTGGGTCATCTTGTGTGCAATCTTGGTGTGTAATTGATTTCATTGAGTGATTCGTCCTGGACACCACTGTCTATCTTGGCTCTGAGACTGATCGTTATCACCATTTCATTATGTCTTGGCAGCGTGGAACGCCTCGCCGAGATAGAAATGGCCATGTTCGAGCTCAACGGGGAGTGCATCTATTACAGGAAGATGGCTATGCCAGTGGGGTTTCAATGCTAGTGCATAATATGATAAATGAATGACCTGGCTAGAGGAATCAGAGGAAGGAGCTTGAACCACTACTGGGTGGTAAAGAAAATTATGGGCTCACTTATGGAGGAGATGGTGGGAACCTGGAATTGTACAAGAAGTTCAATCTTACAGGAAAAACCAAGCTTCTGGAATTAGACACTATGCTCAATCGCAAGGACATGATGGATGCATGGAAGAGATTAGCCTTGGGACTCTATATGTTGGGAGAAGGAGGAAGCGCTAGCATCTCGGTGGTACCAAAGGGGTCAATGAACATGGGCTCAGTTCTCACTACACCTCATCCATCGTCTATGCCATTCCTAACACCGTCTACAATCACACAGCTACAACAAAAATGGGTACGTGATATTGAAGTTTCCATTTTCAAAACTACTCAACTTCCTGTCAATCTGAGTGAACATTCAATTGATGAAGAATTATATAGTGCCTTCCCAATCCTTGAAGAAAACTGGGAGACTCAGGACCCTACAGCCACGACCCAGTGAAGCTCTGCAGTTTTCTAGGATCTTTCAGTATTTTCACTGTGCTAGCAGTTTTTTTATATCTAGCATTTTCATGTTACTGGTTCCATGCTTTTCCTATGAACATATTTTCTCTGAATAATTTGTTTTAGGACCCCATCTTATGAATGGGTTATTATGCCTTTTTTGATAATTACTGTTGAACTTTTATGATATGTTAATTTTGCATCAGGCCCCCATCCTTTGAATGGGTTATTGTGCCTTCTCTTGCAAAAACTGATGGTTTTTCTGTTTTTGACAGATTGGGGTGGTAGGTTTAGACCACCCCAATCTTTTGTCCAGGATGCTTCATTATGTACTTTTTTTGTTTTTATTGGTTAATACATTGCAGACTTACACAAAAAATATATTATTGTTTTCAAGGCTATGTTTCCAAATTATCTGTTAATAGCCATAGTAACCCTAGTCCAAGGTCCATATTACTGATTCATGACTCATGTCATCTCATTGCATGGAGTTTTAATATTATAAAAAGGTAGACAATGTCATGTGAATATCTTGTTAGAGTAAATCCCTTAGTAGAGCTTTTCTTGATGGATCCAATGGGAAAAACCAAACTCACATCCATCTCTTGATTCATCCATGAGTCAAAACCCTTAGTTTAAGGGAAATTTCCTTGATTTGGGGGTGCTTTCCCGGATTTGGGGGGAGATTCTCCTTGATTTAAGGATTCAGTTGAGTGAAGACTAGGTGTGCCCCACTAACTAAGTCTTAACTGACACTAACTATTTCTAATTGTCCCTCAAGTGACATTAGTGCCCCAATTTATTTCAATGCATGTCAACTTAGTTTAGTTTAGTTTAGTTCAGTTCAGTCAAATGCACGTCAGTTAAGATCAATTCAGTCCGGTTCAATATATTTCAACTCAAATTTAACAAGACTATCTGAGGTTACATGTTCTAAATTAATCTTGTCTATCATGGTAAAATTGAATTATATCCTAACCTAATTGAAATTGTCTCTCTATATATATTGTAATCACCCCCATTCTCTTAATTAATAAACTCAACCATTCTTTTCTCTTCCATTCTCAGTTTCTTATGTGGTAACCTATGTTTTCATTTTATTTCATAATGATTTGATAGATGATTTGTTTCTCATTGCATATATACTTAGTTTATGTACCTACATATATACATGTTCAAATCTAATATGGTATCAAATCATAGGAGGTACTAAACTAGTTAGTTTTCAATGATTTTTTGTTAGTTAGCTAGCTTGTAAATTGAGAAGGAATTTCACATCCAAGACTTTGCATCCATCAAGAAGAATTTTTCATCCACCCAATAATTATTTCACAACCACAAATGAAGGATTTTTTAGCCACCAAAGAATGCTTTCACAACCACCAAGAAAATCTTTTGTTGTCACTACTCTTAAATATTGAAGAAGGTTATTTGCAAGCCACCAAAAAAGGCTTTTTGTAGCCTCAAAAGAATCCTTTTTTCATCCACCAAAGAAGCATTGTTACATCCACCAAATAATTATTTTTCATCCACCAACGAAGGTTTTTTCATCCACCAAATGTCCCATTTAAAGTACTCATTTGCATCCAGCAAGAAGTAAAAATGCATTCATCGAAGGAGTTCTCATTTATAGTCATCAAAGAAGTGTACATGCAGCCACCAAAAAGCTCATTTTCATCCATCTACAAATTATTTTTCAGCCATCAAAACGCTCATTTTCATCCATTAGAGGCACATTTGTAGCCATGGATCTCTTATCCCCCAACTTACTTGCTACACAGTTGATATGTTCAATCCAACGGTTTTGAAGGAGGCCCCAGAAGCTTTGCAACACATGTCCTATGAGGACATATTCATATACACTCATAGGATGAAAGAGGCCCCATAAACTTCACAACATATGGACTACGAGGACATATGCACATCCATGATCCACTACTAAGTTGCAGAAGACCCTTTTACAATCCTAGAAGAAGAGGTGATCTACAAATTTCTCGGTGAACATGTCCCAAATCAAGTTCAAATTGAAGAATACATTGTATACCTTGTCCCAAATATAGTTCTCACTAAAGAATACCTACCACATGTCTCTTTATCATTTGGAGCTACAACTTTTTCTCCTTCTAGAAACTCACCAATGTTTTTGAGTACATTAATTTTTTTACATTCTCCTTTATGGGTTTTTTTTCTCACTATAGGTTTTTTTGTCTCTTTCCCAAATCGTAGAGATTTTTTTATTATGTACATGGTACTTATCATGGTTGCAAATTGTTGGGACCCATTTTTTTTACTTAGTTTTCTTTACCTAGTTAGGATTGTGGGGGTTTTTAGAGTAAATAAACCCTCCTAGATATTGTTTTGATTAATTCAATGGGACAAACCATGTTCATCAACCTCCTTAGTCAACAATGATTCAAAAACCTAATTTTGGGGCCACATTCCTTGGTTTGGGGGAACTTTCCTTGATTTGGGGGATTTTCTCCCTGATTTAAGGATGCAGTTGAGTGAAGACTATGTATTCCCAACTAATTGAGTCCTAACGGGTCCTCTAGTGAAATTAGCACCCCCTTTCAGTTAAGTGCATGTCAGTTAAGTGCACATCAATTCAAATTAGTGCACATTAGTTCAAATTAGTGCACATCAATTCAGTTCAAGATAGCCCAAATCAAACTATTCATGACTAACTGAGGTTATATGCTCTAAATTATGCCTGACTAGCATGGGAAAATCAAATTATCTCCTAACCTAATTCGAATTCTCTCTCTCTCTCTATAATGTAATCACCTCCATTATTTTAATTAATGAACTAAATCAATCCTTTCTCTTCCATTCTAAGCTTCTTATGTAGAAATATATGTTATCCATTTATTACATAATTATTTGATGGTTGATTTGTTTCTCTTTGCATATATACTTATTTTAGGTACATATATCTATACATGTTCAAATCAAATAGATCAATTTATTGTAAATGCCCTTTGTCTTACAAAAGAAACATTAGGGTTTTTTCAACAATGTATTGGGGAAGTAATAAAACCAAAAAAATAACTTTAAACAAAGCCACATTGAAAGAAACCTTAAATATAATAGGATAGTGTCATTTATAATATCATGTGTTGTGAAAATAGTTTTTAATCCCTTTAATGGATGGACCACGGGGAGTTTAGCAAATCAAAACCATTGTTTCCTTTGTTGCAATGTAGAGCTCGTTGCAATTTTATCATTGGAGTTTATAATATCATTTAATAATCATTGGAGTTTTTAATCATGTATTAATGTGACTAGAATCACAAAGTTAAAGTATTTATTTCTTGCCAATCAAAAAGTGTAGGTGACTCTAATTCACATGACATGAAAAAAGATACAATGGAGATATGATGATAATACATCGACTGTTTATATGATCAAAGAACACACATAGGAAGCATTCATTTACAATTTAACTAACCATTATGATCTAAATTACTGACGGTTCACTCAATATAAATGGTGGAAATCACAAAGATTTAAAATGTCCAAGAAACAAAGTTGTACAAAAATTATACAATTTTGACAATTTTTCAAGTCATTTTTTAAATATTTTTGCACAAAATTCTAGTTGGAATTGTTGGAATAATAGATATACATTGTTGGAATTGCATAATTTGAGTGCTCCATAGATATTTGAAGGCATTAAAACAATTTCAGCAATCAAAAATGAAATTTGAATAATGAAAAATGACAAATTGATCAAATATTTTATCTAGATTTTGTCTAAGACACCTTCCATAGCACTCATGAACAACACAACCATTTTATCGTCAAAGAAAATTTTTAAATTATCAACACTAATCAATGGTCAAGGGAGTTAAGAGGGACTCCCTTTTCACAATTCAAGGGACATGAACCCAAAATTCAAAGAATGAGGACAAATGCATGTGGACCTACATCTACTATTATAAGTTTGCACAAATTAAATAATTTCATAACAGGTAAAGGGTTTTGATGGTAAATATGCATAAACCACATATATTCAAAAAACAAACCATATAATCAACTAGAGGTTTTGAAGGTTTGAAAGTTTAATATTCTTTTGATTATGATGAAATATTTATGTACTGTAACACCCTGGTTTCAAACCCCGATTGAATTAAATTATATATGATGTAAATAGCGTTAATAAATCATGGTGTGGAGCTCAAGGAAAAGGTCCTGCAATTGATTTAGTGTTCTACGTTTCGAAAATTAAAATCGATGTCGATGGTTATCGTGCTAGCCGATGGCACAATATAATTTTCTACATCATGTAAATATGCAATTAATAAAATACCCACAACTAGCTATGTCAATGCAACATTAAAGAGATGGGGGCATGATTTGACAAGGAACGGGGGGTTATTCAACCCTTGATCCAATGGTGAAAATCCAATTGTCAAAGGGAAATCCCATAAAACTATCAACTACCCATTTTGTCCTTTGCGCCCAGTCATCCAAAAGTGATTGAGTTAGCTAATGCATTGGGTTGGGTAGGGTATGGTAGTGAAATTCGAATTGGGAAGCCACACATTTTTGGGAAAAGGTGTTTTTGACTTCTTGGGCAAGTAAATGCTTGGAAATGCATTCCCATCCTATGGTTCATCCATCAGTTTTTCTCTCTCACACAGCTACAGCTCCTGTGCTTTTTCCTTCACGATTTTGACAGTTTTATCCCTCTCCTCCATGGCTGGAATTTCATTTTAGTCTTGCTGAATGAATGGGTAGCAAGGATTTATGATTTGGGGTTTGTTCAGAAACGTTTTTGTCTTCCTCACGCAGCTAGAGCTTGTTGTGCATTTAACTCCACATTTTTCTATCTTTTCGTCATTTTCCCACTCCTAGGAATCCGTTTTTGGTATTGTACAGTGAATGGGAGAAGGAGACCCATGTTTTGGGTAATAATAGAGGCCTTTTATTCCTTTGGAAGGCCACCAAACGTTTTCTGAAATGATTTGGTCACTTGCGTTGTTTTTATTTTTATTTTGGGTTCCCATGACATTTTTTTCCATAACCAGAACTTGTATTTTGCTGAGAAGTGCATTATTTGGTTGGCTTGGATGAGTAAGGCCAAGGAACCCATCTGTTAGTGGGTTGACTGTATTTGGATGTGATTATTGGCTTGACTGTGGGAGTATAGTCTTGTTGTGTGTGAGTCTGTGTCCCCTAGTTCCTTGTGGGAATCATGGCTAGCTTGAGGGTGGCAGTGATGCTGAAAGATTAAGGAGCACACTGGCCTATGGTTGGGTAGAACGTTGCAACGACATCATAGCTAGTTGTGGGAAGCTTCTTCTTAAGATAAGAATTCTAGTGCATTTAACCTCTGTAATGTGTTTGCTTTGTAAATTATTCATGAACATGTGGAATGCTTGAACATGATGAATGTTGCTTGTTTTATGAGTTATGAATAGCACGAATGTGTTGAATGAATGTGTATTGCTTCCGTTGTAGATTGCTTTAGGCATCTGTAAATGTTTTTATGTTCAATGCATTTTATTGTTTATGTTCAGGGGGCTTAAATTGTGATTAATTGATAGCAGTGCCGATAGGTCGCGACCTCTTGGGCGAAAGGGAACGTAACATGTGCTAAAATAAAAGTGAAGAACATAAGTGCTTAACAAATATTGAGGTGGACAATTACATCTGAAACTCAATTCCATATTACATAACAATTGCACATTTTGTTTAATGCAATGTCTATATAAGCTATAAAGCATGACCTTCGCATAAGTGTCCAAGTTATAATATTATTATATAATTATGTCTATGTAAAAGCTCAAATATCACGCTGACCTTTGCATATATATCCAAAAATTTAATACATATTATATAGGTGTTCCCATGTAAAAACATTAAAAAAAGCATCTTAACCTTTGTAGGAGTCTTCAAATAAATATGTAATGATGTGCAATCAAATAAAAAAGCATATTCAACTTTCATACATATTTAAATTATAATAGCATACATATTGTACCATCGTAACCCATATGAAAGCTCATTTAAAAAAATCATTAGAGCTTTTACATAATTCCAAGTTATAATACATTTACTTTTGTGAAAGCTCAAAAACTGCATCTTCAACTTTTGTACATAATTAAATTATAATAATAATAATACATATTATATAATTCTAACTCGTGTGACTAGGATGCGCGTGATAGACTGGACAATAGGGAAACGAGGGCTAATGACGGGCCAACCCGTCATTCACTTGACATCACCATTGCATCATCCCCATGGCTGCGCTCATTTATGTTGGGCTTGGACGTGGCCACCTCCAGGATGTCTGAAGGGACATGGTCGTCAATGCATCGCAGGAGGATTTTAATGCACCACCCTAGTGCCTGGGAAGACACGTCAACATGGTTTATGCTTGTCTCCTTCGTCATTTGGGTTATCTCCACATTCCTGCACTCCTGTAGCTTTGCCTCCAGCATCCTTATGATCACCCAGCCGTTTGTAACATCATTCTTGGCCCTGAATTCACAATTACACATCGCCAACTAGCTATGTTAGGAAGGAAACATGGCACTCCATATCATGGTAATTTAGGGAGGGGCAGCTAAGATGAACGCCAAATTCAACTCAGCACACAGGCGAGTGGAGATGGCTTCGACGCTAAGATCCCGGAAGTTGTCTGCCAAATGGTGAATTATTGGGAGGACTAGTTTTCTGGTGCTGTTAATGTAGCGGGATGCACTCTAGAGCATAGAAGGCACTACTGGGTAATAAATAACCTTCTCATCCGACTTATTCTTCCTTTCCATTTCCAACCTCTAGCTCCTGCTCCTCCTACACCACCTACACCTCTAGCACCTCTGGCACCCCCACCCCCACCACTGACTCCTGCCATCCCTACAACCCCCCTCACTTCTCCCTCTACTCCTTCATCCTCCACTTTATCCCCCGTGGTCTTTATGGATTGCGAACCCCCTCCTCCCCCACTGCAGAGCTGCATAAAATCTCTTTCGATGGGTGAATGCACCCCTAACCCAGCTACACCCCAGCCCAGCTATGGCCAGTAAGACTGCCCCACTCCTAGCAAAACAACCACATGTAGGTAGAAAATATGCGGATGTTTCTTCCAACACCGAGGAGGAAATATCCTCCACTGATGGTGAATCGGATGCTATGGATGACCCAATTTCACCAGCCTCCTCTGGATTCAGTTGCCTAATTGTGGAGGAGCCTTATCGCAAGCTTTAACCAGGTTCTGTCAAAGGTTTCTTTTGTTCCTTTCAGGAATACTGTGGGCTTTTCATAGCCTGAATCTTGTTTGTTAGTTTTATTTCAAGAACCATCTTGTCTTTTCTGTATAAGGTTACTCTTTTTTCCATTGACCTGTTTTCCCTCTTGGAGGGAGGGTTCGGTACTCTTTCTAGAATGGTTCTACCTGCTAGTCCTTTTGAACAGGAATGCATCTATGAATTGTAACCATTTTTGGAACATTATTTCCTTTCTTTAATAGAATAGTTTCTTAACTTACAAAAAAAATTCTAACTCATGTGAAAGCTCATTTTAAAAAAAGAACTTATCCTTTACTTAAGTCTAATCTATACTACATTATATAATTTTGTTTATGTCAAATCTAATTTTTTTTACCATTTTATAAATATTTTTATTATAAAAACTATTATATATGATTTTCAGTAAATGAATTAAAGATATAGTAAACTAAATGAAAAACATAATAGTAATCACTGTTGGTAATAACTCCCGATTGATCATTCTATTCATGGCTAAGCATTCATTTATACATTCATGTGACGGTTGTGTTTCACCTTCTGTCCAGCCTTTTCGGCTTCCAACTATTCCTATTTATTTATTTACAATATCATAATCCCTAACGGATTATATTCTAACAATCCCTCTCTTAATCCGAAGGGGTGTTCGTAAGTCCGAGCATGTTTCTGAACCTTTCAAACTTTTCTTGTCCAAGCGCTTTGGTGAAGATGTCTGCAACTTGATCATTTGTGGAACGATGTCGAAGATGGACTGTCTTGGCCTCTACATGATGTCGAATCAAATGATACTTTGTGTTGATGTGTTTGGTTCGATCATGGAATCTAGGATTCTTAGCCAGCTTGATTGCAGAAGTATTGTCGGCCAACAATGGAGTGGAGTTCTCTTGTTTTTCTTGCAAATATTCAAGTATCTTCCTGAGCCATACTATTTCTTTCGTTGCTTCAACTGCAGCCACATATTCTGCTTCTGTTGTTGAATATGTTGGAACTGACTGTTTGCGAGATCTCCATGAAACAGCTGCTGATCCAAGACTCATAGTGTATCCAGAAGTTGATACTCCTGTCTCCTTATCGCCATCAAAGTCTGAGTCTGAGTACCCAATAAGTTTGAAGTCATCCACTTTAGAGTACTTGAGTCCAACGTTTTGAGTCCCCTTCAAGTATCTTAGAACCCTCTTTGCAGCTAACCAGTGTCCTTCACAAGGTTTATGCATGAACCTTGAAAGTATGCCAACAACATAAGAAATATCTGGTCTAGTTGTTGTTAGGTAGATAAGACTTCCTACAAGTTGTCAATACTTGGTCGCATCTTCAAATTATTTTCCTTCGCTTGATGTGAGCTTCATTTTCTGTTACATTGGAGTAGATATAGGATTGCAATTTGTCATGCAAAATCTGTTTAGTAGTTCTCCAACATATTTTTCCTGAGATAGGAATATGTACTTAGGATGTTGAGTGACTTCAATTCCTAAGTAATAGTGGAG
>LPNX010953418.1:231638-325929 GCA_001517045.1 Pseudotsuga menziesii
AAATGCCTTGTAAAATGTTGTAGTTTAAGAGTCATGACTTGGTCAATAATGGGTAATTTAAGGGCCCAGGGTTTTGAGTAGCCCGTGGTATTTCCCATGGAATTCTCTTTATAAAAGGAAGGCATTGTAATACGGTTGCATATTGTGATGTATTGTAGCATTGTAAAATGATCTCTATGATTTTGTGAGAGAGACTATGAGAGAGTGAAGAGGAAGTGCAATGGGGTTGTTCTAGGTTGTATCCCTTCATTTTTGTTGGATGATATAATAATAAATGATTGGTAATTTCTAAGTGGATGTAGCCCATCTTAGATGAATCATGTTATATTGGTATCTCTATTGTAATGTGTTAATGTTTTCATAATTGCATATTGTTTTATTGTTATTGCTCTGTGATCCTATTTTCTAACAATTGGTATTAGAGCCAAAGGTCTATTTTCCTGGTAAATGCGTAAGAAGGAAGGGTTTCCAGCTCGAGTGGGAGAAATGGTAGAAGAAGTAAAGTTTAGGGTCGAGAAATTTAATGGCCAAAACTACCAATTATGGAAGATGCAAATGGAGGACTACCTATACCAGAAGGATATGTCCCTACCATTGGGTGGAAAAACAAAACAATCAATGACTATGAAGGACGAATAATGGGAGGTTACTGAAAGAAAGGAACTAGGAACAATACAGTTGTTCCTGGCTTCTTCGATAGCTTTCAATATTTCAAAAGAAAAGACAATAGAGGGTGTGATGAGTGCATTTCCTAAGCTTTATGAAAAACTCTCGACTTCCATCAAGGTATTTATAATGAAGCATTTATTTAATATGAATATGTCAGAAGGTGGATCTATTGCTGACCATTCAAATGAATTTAATACAGTTACTAATCCTGTATGTTTTGTAGGAGTTAAATTTGATGATGAGGTTAGGGATATTCTTATCTTGTGCTCATTTCTTAAAAGTTGTAATGGCTTGGTTATGGCTATAAGTAATTTTGTCTCTACTTCAAACACCTGGGAGCGCATCTGTTACAGGAAGATGGGTATGCCAGTGGGGTTTCAATGCCAGTGCATAATATGATAAATGAATGACCTGCTTAGAGGAATTAGAGGAAGGAGCTTGAACAACTATTGGGTCGTAAAGAAAATTATGGGCTCACTTATGGAGGAGATGGTGGGAACCTAGAATTACACAAGAAGTTCAATCTTACAAGACAAACCAACCTTCTGGAATTAGACACTATGCTCAATCGCAAACACGTGACAGAAGCATGGAAGAGATTATCCTTGGGACTCTGTACGTTGAGAGAAGGAGGAAGCGCTAGCATCTCGGCGGTACCGACGGGGTCAATGAACATGGGCTCAGTTCTCGTTACACCTCATTCATCATCTACGCCATTCCTAACACCATCTACAATCACACAGCTACAACAAAAATGGGTATGTGATATTGAAGTTTCCATTTGCAAAACTACTCATCTTCTTGTCAATCTAATTGAACATTCAATTGATGAAGATTTATACGGTGCCTTCCCGATCCTTGAAGAAAACTAGGAGACTCAAGACCCTGCAGCCACGACCCAGTGAAGCTCTGCAGTTTTCTAGGATCTTTCAGTATTTTCACTGTGCTAGTAGTTTTTTTTATATCTAGCATTTTCGTGTTACTGGTTCCATGTTTTTCCTATAAACATATTTTCTCTCAATATTTTGTTTCAGGACCCCATCTTATGAATGGGTTATTGTGCCTTTTTTGATAATTACTGTTGAACTTTTATGATATGTTAATTTTGCATCAGGCCCCCATCTGTTGAATGGGTTATTGTGCCTTCTCTTGCAAAAACTGATGGGTTTTCTATTTTTGATGGATTGGGGTGGTAAGTTTAGACCACCCCAATCTTTTGTCTAGGATGCTTCATTATGTACTTTTTTTGTTTTTATTGGTTAATACATTACAGACTTACACAAAAAATATATTATTGTTTTCAAGGCTATGTTTCGAAATTATCTGGTAATAGCCATAATAACCCTAATCCATGGTCCATATTACTGATTCATGACTCATGTCATCTCATTGCATGGAGTTTTAATATTATAAAAATGTAGACAATGTCATGTGAATATATTGTTAGAGTAAATCCCTCAGTAGAGCTTTTCATGATGGATCCAATGGGAAAAACCAAACTCACATCCATCTCCTGATTCATCCATGAGTCAAAACCCTTAGTTTAAGGGAAATTTCCTTGATTTGGGGGTGATTTCCCGGATTTAGGGGGAGATTCTCCTTGATTTAAGGAGTCATTTGAGTGAAGACTAGGTGTGCCCCACTAACTAAGTCCTAACTGACACTAACTATTTCTAATTGTCCCTCAAGTGACATTAGTGCCCCAGTTTATTTCAATGCATGTCAACTTAGTTTAGTTTAGTTTAGTTCAGTTCAGTTAAATGCACGTCAGTTAAGATCAATTCAGTGTAGTTCAATATATTTCAACTCAAATTTGACAAGACTATCTGAGGTTACATGTTCTAAATTAATCTTGTCTATCATGGTAAAATTGAATTATATTTTAACCTAATTTAAATTGTCTCTCTCTCTATATTGTAATCACCTCCATTCTCTTAATTAATAAACTCAACCATTCTTTTCTCTTCCATTCTCAGTTTCTTATGTAGTAACCTATGTTTTCAATTTATTTCATAATGATTTGATAGATGATTTGTTTCTAATTTCATATATACTTAGTTTATGTACCTACATATATACATGTTCAAATCTAATATGGTATCAAATCATAGGAGGTACTAAACTACTTAGTGTTCAATGATTTCTTGTTAGTTATCTAGCTTGTAAATTGAGAAGGGATTTCACATCCAAGATTTTGCATCCATTAAGAAGAATTTTTCATCCACCCAATAATTATTTCACAACCACAAATGAAGGATTTTTTAGCCACCAAAGAAATATTTTGTTGTCACTACTCTTATAGATTGAAGAAGGTTATTTGCAAGCCACCAAAGAAGGATTTTTGCAGCCTCAAAGGAACCCTTTTTAATCCACCAAAGAAGCATTGTTGCATCCACCAAAGAATTATTTTTCATCCACCAAAGAAGGTTTTTTCATCCACCAAAGAAGGTTTTTTCATCCACCAAATGTCCCATTTATAGTACTCATTTGCGTCCAACAAGAAGTAAAAATGCATTCATCGAAGGAGTGCTCATTTATAGTCATCAAAGAAGTGTACATGTAGCCACCAAAAATCTCATTTTCATCCATCTACGAATTATTTTTCAGCCATCAAAATGCTCATTTTCATCCATTAGAGAGCACATTTGTAGCCATGGATCTCTTATCCCCCAACTTAATTGCTACATAGTTGATATGTTCAATCCAATGGTTTTGAAGGAGGCCCCAGAAGCTTCGCAACACATGTCCTATGAGGACATATTCATATACACTCATAGGATGAAAGAGTCCCCAGAAACTTCACAAGATATGGACTACGAGGACATATGCACATCCATGATCCACTACTAAGTTGCGGAAGACCTTTTTACAATCCTAGAAGAAGAGGTGATCTACAAATTTCTCGGTGAACATGTCCCAAATCAAGTTCAAATTGAAGAATACATTGTATACCTTGTCCCAAATATAGTTCTCACTAAAGAATACCTACCACATGTCTCTTTATCATTTGGAGCTACAACTTTTGCTCCTTCTAGAAACTCACACATGTTTTTGAGTACATTAATTTTTTTTACAGTCTCCTTTATGGGTTTTTCTTCTCACTATAGGATTTTTTGTCTCTTTCCCAAATTTTATATTTTTTTTTATTATGTACATGGGTACCTATCATGGTTGCAAATTGTTGGGACCCATTTTTTTTACTTAGTTTTCTTGACCTAGTTAGGATTATGGGGGGTGTTAGAGTAAATAACCCTCCTAGATCTTGTCCTAATTAATTCAATGGGGAAAACCATGTTCATCAACCTCCTAAGTCAACAATGAGTTGAAAACCTAATTTTGGGGCCACATTCCCTGGTTTGGGGGAAATTTCCTTGATTTGGGGGATTTTCTCCTTGATTTAAGGATGCAGTTGAGTGAAGACTATGTATTCCCAACTAATTGAGTCCTAATAGGTCCTCTAGTGACATTAGCACCCCCTTTCAGTTAAGTGCATGTCAGTTAAGTGCACATCAATTCAAATTAGTCCACATTAGTTCAAATTAGTGCACATTAGTTAAAATTAGTGCACATCAATTCAGTTCAATATAGCTCAAATCAAACTATTCATGACTAACTGAGGTTATATGTTCTAAATTACGCCTGACTAGCATGGGAAAATCAAATTATCTCCTAACCTAATTTGAATTCTCTCTCTCTATAATGTAATCACCTCCATTATTTTAGTTAATGAACTAGATCAATCCTTTCTCTTCCATTCTAAGCTTCTTATGTAGAAATATATGTTATCCATTTATTACATAATTATTTGATGGTTGATTTGTTTCTCTTTTCATATATACTTATTTTAGGTACATATATCTATACATGTTCAAATCTAATAGGTCAGTTTATTGTAAATGCCCTTTGTCTTACAAAAGAAACATTAGGGTTTTTTCAACAATGTTTTGGGGAAGTAATAAAACCAAAAAAAAAACTTTTAACAAAGCCACATTGAAAGAAACCTTAAATATAATAGGATAGTGTCATTTCTAACATCATGTGTTGTGAAAATAGTTTTTAGTCCCTTCAATGGATGGAACACAGGGAGTTCAGCAAACCAAAACCATTGTTTCCTTTGTTGCAATGTAGAGCTCGTTGCAATTTTATCATTGGAGTTTATAATATCATTTAATAATCATTGGAGTTTTTAATCATGTATTAATGTGACTAGACTCACAAAGTTAAAGTATTTATTTCTTTCCAATCAAAAAGTGGAGGTGACTCTAATTCACATGACATGAAAGGAGATACAATGGCGATATGATGATAATACATGGAGTGTTTATATGATCAAAGAACACACATTGGAAGAATTCATTTACAATTTAACTAACCATTATGATCTAAATTACTGACGATTCACTCAATATAAATGGTGGAAATTCACAAAGATTTAAAATGTCCAAGAAACAAAGTTGTACAAAAATTATACAATTTTGACAATTTTTCAAGTCATTTTTTTAATATTTTTGCACAAAATTGTAGTTGGAATTGTTGGAATAATAGATATACATTGTTGGAATTGCATAATTTGAGTGCCCCATAGATATTTGAAGGCATTAAAACAATTTCAGCAATCAAAAATGAAATTTGAACAATGAAAAATGACAAATTGATCAAATATTTTATCTAGATTTTGGCTAAGACACCTTCCATAGCACTCATGAACAACACAACCATTTTATCGTCAAAGAAATTTTTTAAATTATCAACACTAAACAATCATCAAGGGAGTTAAGAGGGACTCCCTTTTCACAAGTCAAGGGACATGAACCCAAAATTCAAAGAATGAGGACAAATGCATGTGGACCTACATCTACTATTATAAGTTTGCACAAATTAAATAATTTCATAACAGGTAAAGGGTTTTGATGGTAAATATGCATAAACCACATATATTCAAAAAACAAACCATATAATGAACTAGATGTTTTGAAGGTTTGAAAGTTTAATATTCTTTTGATTATGATGAAATATTTATGTACTGTAACACCTTGGTTTCGAACCCCGATTGCATTAAATTATATATGATGTAAATAGCATTAATAAATCATGGTGTGGAGCTCAAGGAAAAGGCTTTGCCATGGATTCAGTGTTCTACGTTTCGGAAATTAAAATCAATGCCAATGGTTATCATGCTAGCCGATGGCACAATATAATTTTCTACATCATGTAAATATGCAATTAATAAAATACCCACAACTAGATATGTCAATGCAACATTAAAGAGATGGGGGCATGATTTCACAAGGAACGGGGGGTTATTCAACCCTTGATCCAATGGGGAAAGTCCAATTATCAAAGGTAAATCCCATAAAACTATCAACTACCCATTTTGTCCTTTGTGCTCAGTCATCCAAAAGCGATTGAGTTAGTTAATGCATGGGGATGGGTAGAGTATGAGAGTGAAATTCGAATTGGGAAGCCACACATTTTTGGGAAAAGGTGTTTTTGACTTCTTGGGCAAGTAAATGCTTGGAAATGAATGCCCATCCTATGGTTCATCCATCAGTTTTTCTCTCTCATGCAGCTAGAGCTTCCGTGCTTTTTCCTTCACGATTTTGACAGTTTTCTCCATCTCCTCCATGGCTGGAATTTCATTTTGGTCTTGCTGAATGAATGGTTAGCAAGGATTTACGATTTGGGGTTGTTCAAAAACGTTTTTGTCTTCTTCACGTAGCTGGAGCTTGTTGTGCATTTAACTCCACATTTTTCTATCTTTTCCTCATTTTCCCACTCCCAGGAATCCATTTTTGGTATTGTGCAGTGAATGGGAGAAGGAGACCCATGTTTTGGGTGATAATAGAGGCCTTTTCTTCCTTTGGAAGGCCACCAAATGTTTTCTGAAATGATTTGGTCACTTGGGTTGTTTATTTATTTATTTTGGGTTCCCATGACGTTTTTTTCCATAACCAAAACTTGTATTTTGTTGAGAAGTGCATTATTTGGTTGGCTTGGATGAGTAAGGCCAAGGAACCCATCTATTAGTGGGTTGACTATATTTGGATGTGATTATTGGCTTGACTGTGGGAGTATAGTCTTGTTGTGTGTGAGTTTGTGTCCCCTAGTTCCTTGTGGGAATCGTGGCCAGCTCGGGGGTGGCAGTGATGATGAGAGATTAAGGAGCACACTGGCCTATGGTTGGGTAGAACGTTGCAGCGACATCATAGCTAGTTGCGGGAATCTTCTTCTTAAGATAAGTATTCGGGTGCATTTAACCTCTGTAATGTATTTGCTTTGTAAATTATTCATGAACATGTGGAATGCTTGAACATGATGAATGTTGCTTGTTTTATGAGTTATTAATAGCACGAATGTGTTGAATGAATGTGTATTGCTTCTATTGTAGATTGCTTTAGGCATCTGTAAATGTTTTTATGTTCAATGCATTTTATTGTTTATGTTCATGGGGCTTAAATTGCCCGATTAATTGATAGCAGTGCCGATAGGTCGCGTCCTCTCGGGTGGGAGGGGACGTGACATGTACTAAAATAAAAGTGAATAAAATAAGTTCTTAACAAATATTGAGGTGGACAATTACATCTGAAACTCAATTCCATATTACATAACAATTGCACATTTTATTTAATACAATGTCTATATAAGCTATAAAGCATGAACTTCGCATAAATGTCCAAGTTATAATATAATTATATAATTATGTCTATGTAAAAGCTCTCAAAAATATCACGCTGACCTTTGCATATATATCCAAAAATTTAATACATATTATATAGGTGTTCCCATGTAAAAACATTAAAAAATGCATCTTAACCTTTGTAGGAGTCTTCAAATAAATATGTAATGATGTGCAATCAAATAAAAAAACATATTCAACTTTCATACATATTTAAATTATAATAGAATACATATTGTACTGTTGTAACCCATATGAAAGCTCATTTAAAAAAATCATCAGAGCTTTTACATAATTCCAAGTTATAATACATTTACTTTTGTGAAAGCTCGAAAACTGCATCTTCAACTTTCGTACATAATTAAATTATAATAATAATAATACATATTGTATAATTCTAAATCATGTGACTCAAATGCGTGTGACAGACTAGACAATAGCAAAATCAGGGCTGATGATGGGGCAAACCTGTCATCTGCTTGACGTCACCATTGCATCATCCCCATGGCTGCGCTCATTTACATTGGGCTTGGACGTGGCCACCTCCAGGATGTCCGAAGGGACATGATCATCAATGCGTCATAGGAGGATTTTAATGTGCCACCTTGGTGCCTAGGAAGACACATCAACATGGTTTATGCATGTATTCTTCATTATTTGGGTTATCTCCACATTCCTGCACTCCTCCACGTTTGCCTCTAGCATCCTTCTGATCACCCGGCTATCTGTAACATCATTCCTGGCCCTGCATTCACAATTACACATCGCCAACCAGCTATGTCGGGAAGGAAACGTGGCACTCCATATCGTGGTCATTTAGGGAGAGGCAGCTAAGATGAATGCCAAATTCAACTCAGCACACAGGCGAGTGGAGATGGCTTCGACGCTGAGATCCCGGAAGTTGTCCACCAAATGCTGAATTATTGGGAGGACTAGTTTTTTGGTGCTGTTAATGTAGAAAGATGCACTCTAGAGCATAGAAGGCACTACTGGGTACTAAAGAACCTTCTCATCTAACTTATCCTTCCTTTCCATTTCCACCCTCTGGCTCCTGCTCCTCCTGCACCGCCCACACCTCTAGCACCTCTGGCACCCCACCCCCACCACTTACTCCTACCATCCATACAACCCCCCTCGCTTCTCCCTCTGCACCTTCATCCTCCACTTTATCCCCCATGGTCTTTATGGACTACAAACCCCCTCCTCCCCCACCGCAGAGCTGCATAAAATCTCTTTCGTTCGGTAAATGCACCCCTAACCCAGCTATGGCTAGGAAGACTGCCCCACTCCTAGAAAAACAACCCAATGTAGGTAGAAAATATGAGGATGTTTCTTCCAGCATCAAGGAGGAAAGCTCCTCTGGAACTAACGGTGCATCAAATGCTATGGATGACCCAATTGCGCCAGCCTCCTCTGGATTCAGTTGCCTAATTGTGGAGGAACCTTATCACAAGCTTTAACCAGGTTCTGTCAAAGGTTTCTTTTGTTTCTTTTGTTCCTTTTAGGAATATTGCGGGCTTTTCATAGCCTGAATCTTGTTTGTTAGTTTTATTTCAAGAACCATCTTGTCTTTTCTGTATAAGGTTACTCTTTTTTCCTTTGACCTGTTTTCCCTCTCAGAGGGAGAGTCCGGTACTCTTTCTAGAACGGTTCTACCTACTAGTCCTTTTGAACAGGAATGCATCTATGAATTGCAACCATTTTTAGAACATTGTTTCCTTTCTTTAATGGAATAGTTTCTTAACTTACAAAAAAAAAATCTAACTCATGTGAAAGCTCATTTTAAAAAAATAACTTATCCTTTACTTAAGTCTAATCTATACTACATTATATAATTTTGTTTATGTCAAATCTAATTTTGTTTACCATTTTATAAATATTTTTATTATAAAAACTATTATATATGATTTTCATTAAATGAATTAAAGATATTGTAAACTAAATGAAAAACATAATAGTAATCATCATTAAAAGATAAATGAAAATATAGTTGAGTAATAAATTACTTAAAGTTTAATAATATTACAAAGTTATAATTGTGTAAATAAAATGTACCTCAGAGTGATGTTGTGAGATTATAAATCATTAAGTCTAAGACACATTATATGTATAATATAAACTTGAATACTAACAGATTTACCATATAGTCATGAACATTCACAAGTTTACAATTCTACAATACTTAACACATCTATCTTATGAAATCTTTACTTACATTAATAGAATACATAGCCATTTTTGTAACTTGTAGAAATGACTACAATATCTAGAATAACCTAAAATAAATATGCCCAACAAACAAACACATAATTTGTTTAGGTATATAGGAATAAAATCAGGTGAGACAAAAATGACCCATTGCATCACTATTGATATTATTTCTTATAAGCCTATGCCTCTGAATTCCCTGGTAACAACCTTAGTAACCCTAGTCTAAGGTCTGTATTATTAAGTCACCACTCACATGTAGACAATGTCATGTGAATCATTTTAATATTATAAAAAATGTAGACAATGTTGTGTGAATCATTTTCATGTAATTGTCCTTTATCTTACAAAAAACATCAAGATTTTTTCAACAATGTTGTAGAGAAGTAATAAAACCAAATGACTTTATTTAACCACGACATCAGTGAAATAACCCTTAAATAAAATTTTATAGTTTCCTTTATAACATTGTGTGTTGTGAAAATATTTTTCGTTCTCTTCAATGCATGGACCATAGGGATTTTTGTGAATCAAAACCTTTTTTTTGTGAAGTGGAGCTTTGTAATTTTTCCCATAGTTTATAATCCTATTTGATCATTGTTGGAGTTTATAATCTTGTATCAATGAGAGTGGAATCACAAAGTTGAAGTAGTGATTTATTGCAAATCACGAAGTGGAGGGGACACCAATTCACATGATGAGAAAGGAGATAGGATGATGGTAAATGATGTGTTTATATGATCAGAGTACATGTGTCAGAAGCATGCATTTATGTTTTAATCTTTCCATTATAATCCAAATTAGTGATATTTCTCTTAGTATAAAGAATGATGGTGCAGGCGGGGTCGACCATAGCCAACCTTACCAGCACCTCTAGGATATGGTGGCTCCTACAATTAGCAAGACTACCAAATTTATCCCTCGGCCAAATTTTGCACTAGATTTGCCTCCCTGCAACTTGTCTTTCGCAATAAGGTTTTCCACAGCTTTGTCTCTACAACCTCCTTTCCGCAATAGGCTTTCCCACATCACTGATTCCGCAGATGCCTTTCCGCAACAGGCTTTCCAACGACACTGTTTCCACAACCACCTTTCTGTAACAGGCTTTCTGCAAGTAGGTTGCGGGATGCCGTGAGATGTGGCTGCGTGACCAACTTTCCAAAATTGCTCCCCTATAACTTCCTCCTGCAACTTTTCCTCCGCAACTCTCCCGACCGTCAGATCTTTGTGGCCTCCTCCACGACCATCGATCTACTCTTTGGCGCGGATCTCACAGATCTTTGTAGATTTGTTATCTCCTTTGCAACTTCCATTGTGTATCTCTCTTGGACCGTCAGATCTTCATCTGCGGACTTGATCTCCACCATTCGTTCTCTGCAATAAAATGGTTAAGGGAGAAAACTTGTGCATTGCACCGATTGATCATGGAATCAATCAATCCAGCCTACAAACTTGAAGATTAATTAGTCTAACCCTCCTATGCATGCATATACAATCTGTTGCATCCATTCAAGAAATAATTTCATACGTGAATCAACGATTTTACATAAATACATAGATGTTCAGAAAATCGCTGAAGTTGGCTCCGCACAAGCACATAGTTCAAACACTAAATGCATAAAGGCTAATAACACTGTAAACATGCATCTACTCTTCCTATTAAGAAACCACACATGCACACCACTCGACTCGCCTTCCTCTTTCTTCCCAAAATATTTACAAGCGAAACCAGATGCAAGTCTGTTCGTCTCTATCTATATGGTTTGAGAGCTAATGCTCTAGCATCAGATGACAATTCACAAAGATTTAAAATGGCCAAGAAATAGCGTTGTCTAAACATTATACAATTTTGACCATTTTTCCTAAAATCAAGTTGAAATTGTTGGAATCATAGAAATACATGGTTGGAATTGCTTGATACAAGTTCCCCAAGGGTATCATGCAATTCCAAATTCAACAATAAAAAAAACCGAGTAATGAAAAATGATGATTTGACCAAAGATTTTATCCATCTTTTTCCTATAACACCTTTCACAACACTCATGAACAACACAACCATTTTTTTGCAAAGACAATTTTTAAATTAACAACATTAAATAATGGTCAAGGGAGTCAAGAGGGACTCACTTCTTCACAATCCAAGAACACCAACCCAAATTTTTATAATTATGACAAATGCATGTGAATTTACATCTACTATTAGAAGTTTGCGCAAATTATATAACCTGATAATAAGTAAATGTTTTATGTTAAATATGCATAAACAATGTATATTCAAAAACCAAACCATATAATGAACTAAAAAGTGTGAAAGTTTAATGTTCTTTTAATTTTGATGAGATATTTATTTACTATAAATAAAAATAAATTTTAAGAACATAAATGATTAACATAAATTGAGGAGGATAAATGCATGTTAAACCCAATTCCATATTACATTACAATTACACATTTTATTCAATTCAATGTCTACATAAATTATAAAGCATGAGTTTTGCATAAAGTGTTCAAGTTATAATATAATTATATAAATGTGTCTAATTACATAATGTCGACATGAAATTTCTCAAAAACATTACATTGACCTTTGCATGCATATCTAAATTGTAATACATAATATATACTTGTGCCTATGTAAAAGCATTAAAAACACAACTTAACCTTTGTATGAATGTTCAAATAAATATGTGATAGATGTGCAACCAATACAAAGAACATCTTATTTTTAATACGTATTTAAATTATAATACATATTCATGTGAAAACTTTAAAAAAAAATATTTTAGCCTTTCCAAAAAGTCCATTATATAATTTAGTAAAAACTCACAAAAGGCATCTTTGACTTACATATTTAAATTACAATACATATTGTATAGTTGTAACTTATGTGAAAGTTCTCTTTAAAATGAAATGGAATCTTTGCATTTACATAAGTTTAAGTTTTAAAATATTATATAATTTTGTTTATTTCAATTTTTTTAATTTTATATATTTTAATTATAAAAAAATATTATATAGTTTTTATTATATTGATTAAAAATAAATAAAATAAATGAAAAATATAATGATTAATAAAGATAAATTAAATGAAATCAAATTAATAATCAAATTGCTTAACAATTATTATTAAAAAAAGGTTTGATAATAAATTATCTAAATTATAATATACACAATGTTATAAAATTATAATTGTGTATAGAGAAAAAAGAACCTCACATTAATGTTATGCTATTATAAATAATTAAATCTAAGATACATTCTATCTATTATAAAAACTTAATACTAATACTAAAAATTTATTATATAAATATGAGCATTCACAAGTTTAAAATTTTAAAATACCTTAATACATTTATCTTGTAAAATCTTGATTCATATTAATAGAATAGATAACCATTTTTGTAACTAGTAGAAATGACTGTACTATCTAGAATAACCAAAAATAAATATCTCCAATAAACAAACACATAATTTGTTTAGGTATATAGGAATAAAATCGGGTGAGACAAAAATGACCCATTGCATCTCTATTGATATTATTTCTTTTAAGACTATGCTTCTGAATTCCCTGGTAGCAACCTTAGTAACCCTAGTCCAAGGTCTGTATTATTAAGTCACCGCTCACATGTAGACAATGTCATGCGAATTATTTTAATATTATAAAAAAGGTAGACAATGTCGTGTGAATCATTTTCTTGTAAATCTCCTAAAACAAACATCAAGTGTTGTTTTAGGGAAGTAATAAAACCAAAAGACTTTATTTAACCACAACCACAATGAAATAACCCTTAAATACAATGTTATAGTTTCTTTTATAACATTGTGTGTTAGTGAAAATATTTTTTTGTTCCCTTCAATGCATGGAGCATAGGGATTTTTGTGAATCAAAACCATCTTTTTTTTTCTTTTTTTTTTTGTGAAGTGCAGATTTGTAATTTTTCCATAGGAATTTATAATCCTATTGGATAATTTTTGGATTTTATAATCTCATATCAATGAGAGTGGAATCACAAAGTTGAAGTAGTGATTTCTTTCCAATCACAAAGTGGAGGCGAGTCCAATTCACATGATGGGAAAGGAGATATGATGATGGTAAATGATGTGTTTATATGATCAGAGTACATGTGTGAGAAGAATGCATTTATGTTTTAATATTTCCATTATAATCCAAATTAGTGATGTTTCCCTTAGTATAAAGGATGACAACTCACAAAGATTTAAAATGGACAAGAAATAGAGTTGTCTAAACATTATACAATTTTGACTATTTTTTCCCAAATCAAGTTGAAATTGTTGGAACCCTAGATATACATGGTTGGAATTTCTTGATACAAGCGCCCCAAGGGTATCATGCAATTCAAAATTCAACAATAAAAAATCTGACCAATGAAAAATGATGATTTGACCAAATATTTTATCTAGATTTTTCCTATAACACCTTTTACAACACTCATGAACAACACAACCATTTTTTTAAAGAATTTTGAAATTAATAGCATTAAACAACGGTCAAGGGAATCAAGAGGGACTCACTTCTTCACAAGCCAAGGACACCAACCCAAATTCTAATAATTAGCACAAATGCATGTGAATTTGCATCTACTATTAGAAGTTTTCACAAATTATATAACGTGATAATAGGTAAAGGTTTTATGTTAAATATGCATAATCAATGTATATTCAAAAAACATACCATTTAATGAACTAGAGGTTTTGAAGGTTTGAAAGTCTAGTATTTTTTTTATTTTGATGAGATATTTATTTAGTATAAATAAAAATAAAATTTAAGAATATAAGTAATTAACATAAATTGAGGTGGATAAATAAATATTAAACCCAATTCCATATTACATTACAATTGCACATTTTCTTTAATTTAATATCTATATAAATTAGAAAGCATAACCTTTGTATTAATGTCCAAGTTATAATATGATTATATAGATGTGTTTATGTGAAATCTCTAAAAATAATGTAGTGACCTTTGTATGCATATCCAAATTGTAATACATATATATATAAGTGTGCCCCTGTAAAAGCATTAAAAACACACCTTAACCTTTGTATGAGTGTTCAAATAAATATAGGATAATATACAAGCAATAAAAAGAAAATCTACATATTTAAATTATAATACATATTCTAGTTGTAAGCCCTATGAAAACTCTTTTTTAAATGATATTTCAGACTTTCCAAAAATCCATTATATAATTTACTAAAAGCTCACAAAAGGCATCTTTGACTTTTTTACATGTTTAAATAAGTCCATTATATAATTTAATGGAAGCTCACAAAAGGCATCTTTGACTTTTTAACATATTTAAATCATAATACATATTGTATAGCTGTAACTCATGTGAAAGCTCTCTTTAAAATGGAATCTTTCCATTTACATAAATTCAAGTTTTAATATATTATATAATTTTTTACATATTTAAATCAGTCCATTATATAATTTAATGGAGGCTCACAAAAGGCGTCTTTGACTTTTTTACATATTTAAATCATAATACATATTGTATAGCTGTAACTCATGTGAAAGCTCTCTTTAAAATGGAATTTTTGCATTTACATAAATTCAAGTTTTAATATATTATATAATTTTGTTTATTTATTTTTTTAATTTTAATTATTTTATCAATATTTTAATTATAAAAAAATATTACATAGTTTTTTATTATATATAAATTTAAAAAAAAATAAAAAAATAATAAAGATAAAAAAAAATATTACATATATTTTTATTATATATGAATTAAAAAGAAATAAAATAAATGAAAAATATAATAAATAATAAAAATAAATTAAATTAAATTAAATTAATAATCAAATTTCATAACAATTATTACTAAAAAAAAATTGAAGATAAATTACCTAAGTTATAATAAACACAGTGTTAAAAAATTATAATTGTGTAGAGAGAAAAATAACCTCACATTAACGTTATGATATTATAAATAATGAAGTCTAGATACATTCTATATATTATAATACTAATACTAACAAATTTATTATATAAACATGCACACGTTTAAAATTCTAAAATACCTAACACATTTATCTTGTAAAATCTTTATTCATAATGGAATAAATAACCATTTTTGTAACTTGTAAAAATGACTATACCTAGAATAACCAAAAAAATATCTCTAATAAAAAAACATAATTTTTTAGATATATAGAAATAAAAAAGGTGTTAAGAAATTACTTATTATGTCACTATCAATATTGTTGTTTTCAAGAATCACCACTCACATGCCATCTCAATGCATAGGTTTTCAATATAATAAAAAAGGTATACAATACCATGTGAATCACTTTCTTATAAATGCCCTTTGTCTTATGAAAAAGGCATTTTGGTTTTTTTCAATTCAACAATTTTTTGGAGAAGTAATAAAAAAACCATTAAATACAATATAGTAATGCGTTTTATAACATCATATGTTCTGAAAATATTTTTTGTTCCCTTTAATGGATGGATGGATCACATGGAGTTCAGTGAACCAAAACAATCTTTTGCTTTGTTGCAATGCAAAGCTCATCATAATTTTGTAAAAACAAACCATACAACGAACTAGAAATTTTGAAGGTTTGAAAGTTTAGTATTCTTTAGATTTTGATGATATATTTATTTACTAAAAAAATAAAATATAAATGATTAACATAAATTGAGGTAGACAAATACATGTGAAACCCCATTCCAAATTACATTACAGTTGCACATTTTATTAATACAATGTTTACATAAATTATAAAGTATTACCTTTGCACAAGTGTTTAAGTTAAAACATAATTATAAAATTATTTTCATGTGAAATCTCTCAAACTCACATTGACCTTTGTATGCATGTTCAAATTGTAATACATGTTATATAGTTATGCACATATAAAAGCATTAAAAAAAATATCTTGACTTTTGTATGAGTGTTCAAATTCATATGTGACGATATGACAAGTAAAAAAAAAATCTTTATTCCATAAATATTTAAATTATAATACATATTATATAATTGTAATTCATATGAAAGCTCTTCTTAGAAAAACATCCTAACCTCTCCATAAGACCAAGTTAAAATAAATTATATTATTTTTCTTGAAAGTTCAAAAAAGCATCTTCGACTTTCATACATATTTAAATTATAATATATATGGTATAATTGTAATACTATTGTGAAAGCATTTATAAAAAAATCTTAATCTTTCTTCAAAGTTGAAGTTTTATAATATTATATAATTTTACTTATGTGAAATTTTTAAAAATAATTTTAAATTATTTAATTAATATTTTAATTATAAAAAATATATATATGGTTTTGTTATTATATTGATTAAAAATAAATAAAAAATATAATGAACAATGAATACAAGTAAGATTAATAATCAAAGTGCATAATAATTATTGTTAAAAAAAATTGATAATAAATTAGCTAAATTTGAATTGTTTCAAAGTTATAAAGTTATAATTGCATAGAGAAAGCACCTCACAATAATGTTGTCAAATTATATATCATGTCTAAAACCCATTCTATCTATCATATAAACTTAAATACTAACAAATCTATCATATGGACATGAACATTTACAAGTTTACAATTCTAAAATACCTAACACAACCATCTTGTGAAATCTTTACTTACATCAATAGAATATATGGCCATTTTTGTAAGTTGTAGAAATGACCATATCCTGAATAATATATGTATGTATGTATGTATGTATAAGAAAACACATAAAGTTTTTAGGTATATAGGAATAAAATAGGGTGATAAAAAAATTACCCATTGTGTTTCTATTGATATTATTGTGTTCAAGGCTATGATGTCAAAATCTCTTGTAATAGCCTTAGTAACCCTACTATAAGGTCCATATTATTGAGTCATCACTCACATATGTCATCTCATTTCATGAGGTTTTAATATTATAGGAAAAAAATAGACAATTCTGTGTGAATCACTTTCTTGTAAATGCAATTTGTCTTAAAAAAAAGAGACATTAGGGTTTTTTCAATGATGATTTGGGGAAGTAATTAAACCAAAAGCCTTTCTTTTACCATAATTAAATTTAAAGAACCATTAAATGCAATATGATAGTGTCATTTATAAAATCATTTGTTGTGAAAATATTTTTCATTCCCTTTAATGGATGGACCAAAGGGAGTTTAATCAATCGAAGCCATCTTTTGCTTTGTTAGGATGCAGAGCTTGTTGTAATATTTTCATCGAATTTTATATAATCTCATATGATAATCGTCGAAGTTTATAACCCCATATTAATTAGACTAGAATCACAAAGTTAAACTAATGATTTCTTGTCAAGAACAAAGTGGAGGCGAGTCCAGCAAGGAAAATTTGAAGGATTTATACTTATTTAAAAGTGTATAAACCTTGGTGAATCTTACCAATTCTTAAAATTTCAACTATAAAATGCTTGGTGATATTTTTCTAAAAATATATCAATTTCTGATTATTTTATATAGTTTATATAATAATTTGGCAATTTTTAGGGTGAACAATTTTTTTCCCGTCGAAATTGGGCAAAATAGGGCTTTAAAAAAAGCAAATTGACAAATATTTTTTGGAAAAAAACATGGAAAATATCCCATGGGCTAAATTTAGCCCCTAAACATTTCCTTGGAGTCGAGTTCCCATGATAGGAAAGTAGATACGATGACAATACATAATGTGTTTATATGATCAAAGCACAAACGTCGAAAGCCTGCATTTACAATTGAATTTCACCATTCGATCTAAGTTAATGAATATTCATTGAGTATAAATGGTGACAATTTATAAAGATTTAAAATGTCCAAGAAATAGAGTTGTCTAAACATTATACAATTTTGACCATTTTCCAAGTCATTTATTATTATTATTATTTTTTCCCAAAATATGGTTGTAATTGTTGGAATCATAGATATGCATGGTTCAAATTACATAATATGAGTTCCCGAGAGATATTTGAAGGCATTGAAACAATTTCAACAATCAAAAACAAAATTTTAACAAAGCAAAATGAAAAATTGATCAAAAAATTTATTTTAGATTTTGGTTACAACACCTTCCATAACACTCATGAAAAACACAACCGTTATATTGCCAAATACAAATCTCAAATTAAGAACACTCGACATTAGTCAAAGAGTCAAGTGAAACTCCCTTCTTCGTAAACTAAGGAAAACCAACTCAATATTAAAAGATTTAAGATAACACTAATGCATGTGTACCTACATCTACTATTAAAAGTTTGCACAAATTAAATAATTTTACAACCCACAAAGGCTTTCTATGTTAAATATGCACAAACAACATCTATTAAAAAAAAACATATAATGAATGAGAGGTTTTACAACCAACAAAGGGTTTTTATGTTAAATATGCACAAACAACATCTATTAAAAAAAACATATAATGAATTAGAGGTTTTGAAGGTTTGAAAGTTAAAGGTTCTTTTGATTATAAAGAAATAATTACTTACTAACATATAAGTGAATAACATAGGTGATCAAGAAATATTGAGGTTGACAATTACATGTGAAACCAAATGAACCATATTATATAATGGTCACACATTTTGTTCAATGCAAAGTCTATTGTTAGAGATATTTAGCGTGTAGTTTAGCCATATTTGGCCCGTATAGGTGTTGTTCCAATTTTTTATCATGTAGTTGTTGTTCTAGTTTTAGTTTTTATAAGTGCTTGTCTCAGATTTTCTCCTCTAGGCAATGTTCTAGATTTGGGTGATTATGAAAAATAACCAATTTCAGATCCTCTAGTCTTGATTGAAGCTATAAAACATGACCTTTGCATAAATGTCAAAGTTATAATATAACTATATATGTGTCGATGTGAAAGCTTTCAAAAATATCACATTGACCTTTGCATGCATGTTAAAATTATAATACATTTATATAGTTGTTCACATATAAAAGAATTAAAAAGCATCTTTATTTCTATTTGAGTGTTCAAATAACTATGTGATGATGTTCAAGAAATTAAAAAAACATCTTCATCTTTCATACATATTTAAATTATAATGTATAGTTTAGTTGTAAGTCGGGTGAAAGCTCTTTTTTAAAAAGCATCTTATCCTTTACATAAGTCCGCTCTGTAAAAAAAAGCATCTTATCCTATATATGTGTCGATGTGAAAGCTCTCAAAAATATCACATTGACATTTGCATGCATGTTAAAATTATAATACATATTATATAGTTATTCACATATAAAAGAATTAAAAAGTAAAATACATATTATGTTCACATATAAAAGAATTAAAAAGTAATACATATTATATGCTTGTTCACATATAAAAGAATTAAAAAGCATCTTTATTTTTGTTTGAGTGTTCAAATAACTATGTGATGATGTGCAAGAAATTAAAAAAACATCTTCATCTTTCATACATATTTAAATTATAATCTTCTATATATATTTAAATTATAATGTGTAGTTTAGTTGTAAGTCGGGTGAAAGCTCTTTTTAAAAAAGCATCTTATCCTTTACATAAGGTCAAGTTAGTGTAAATTATATAATTTTGTTTATGTCAAAGTTAGATAAAAAAACTAATTTATAAATATTTTAATTATAACAAATATTATATAGGTTTTTTATTATATTGATTAAAAATAAATTAAAATAATTCAAAAATATAATAGTAATCACTATTAAAATAATGTTTGAAAAATATAATTGAGCAATACAGTATCTAAATTTTAATAAATACAAAGTTATAATTGTGTAGATAAAAAAGCACTCACATTAATGTTGTGAGATTATAAATCACTAGGCCTAAGATAAATTATATGTATCAAATAAATTTGAATATTAACAAATTTATCATGTATAGATATGAACATTTACGAGTTTACAATTTTAATATACCTAACATATCTATCTTGTAAAATCTATATTATACTCACATCAATAAAATATATAATCAAATGTCTTGTAACCTGTGGAAATGACTATAAAATCTAGAATAACCAAAAGTAAATATCTCCAATAAACAAAGACATAATGTGTTTAGGTATATAGGAAAAAAATAGGGTGACACAAAAATGACTTATTGTGTCTTTATCGATATTATTGTTGCAAGGCTATTCCTTCAAATTCCTTGGTAACTGGCATAGTAACCCTAGTACAAGGCCCATATTATTAAGTCGACACTCCCATTTCATTGCATTGCATGGGGTTTTAATATTATAACAAAAAGGTAGACAATGTCGTGTGAACCATTTTCTTGTAAATGTCATTTGTCTTACAAAGAGACATCAAGGGTTTTTCAACAATGTTTTGGGGAAGTAATAAAACCAAAAGATTTTCTTTAACCATAACCACACTGAAATAACCCTTAAATAAAAAAAATTAGTGTCCTTTATAACACTATGTGTTGTGAAAATATTTTATGTTCGTTTCAATGGATGGACAATAGGGAGTTCAGTGAATCGAAACCATATTTTTCTTTTTTTGATGTAGAGCTTTGTAATTTTGTTGCTGGAATTTATAATCTTGTTTGGTAATTTTCGAAGTTTATAATCTTGTATCAAAGGGAATGGACTCGCAATGTGGAAGTAGTAATTTCTTTCCAATCACAAAGTGGAGGAAAGTACAATTCACATGATGGGAAAGGAGATATAATGATGGTAAATGGTGTGTTTATATGATAAGAGCACATGCATCATAAGCATGCATTTATGTTTTAATCTCACTATTATCATGATACAAATTAATGTTTCGCTTAGTATAAATTGTGACAATTCACAAAGATATAAAATGGCCAAGAAAAAGAGTTGTCTAAACATTAAACAATTTCGACCATTTTTTTAGTCATGTTTTTTTATCATTTCTCCCAAAATATGGTTGGAATTGTTGAAATAATAGATAAACATGGTTGGAATTGCATGGTATGAGTGTCCGAGAGGTATTTAAAGGTTTTAAATAAATTTCAGCAATAAAAAACAAAGGTTGAACAATGAAAAACGATTATTTGACCAAAGATTTTATCTAAAATTGGCAATAACACCTTTCACAACACATGAACAACAAAACCATCTTATTTTCAAAGACAAATTTGAAATTAACAACATTAAACAACGGTCAATGGAATTAACACGTACTGCCTTCTTCATGAGCAAAGGCCACCAACCCGAAATTCTAATAATTAGGACAAATGCATGTGAATATGCATCTACTACTAGAATTTTGCACAAATTAAATAACTTGATAATAGGTAAAGGGTTTTATGTTAAATATGCATAAACAATGTATATTCAAAAAACAAACCATATAATGAACTAGAGGTTTTGAAGGTTTGAAAGGATATTATTCTTTTGATTTTGATGAGATATTTATTTACTAAAATATAAAATAAAAGTGAATAACATAGGTGATTAACATAGAGTGAGGTGGGAAAATGCATGTGAAACCCAATTCCATATTACATTACAATTGCACATTTTGTTCAATTCAATGTATACATAAATTATAAAGCATAACCTTTGCATAAATGTCCAACTTATAATTGCGTCGAGAGGCGCTCTACAACCCTGTATGAGGGATATCTGGTAACATTTGTTGAATCTTGTATGAGGGAGATCTTGTAACGTTTGTTACTAACAAAATAATTAAAAAATAAAAAATTTAATTATCCGCCAAAATAAATGTAGGAAAAAAAACCTAATATGAGGGAGATCTTGAAACGTTTGTTACTAACAAAATAACAAAAAATAAAAATTATAATTATTCGCCAAAATAAATGTTGACCAAAAAAACAACCTAATATGAGGGAGAATGTTTGTTGAGTAATTCTCTTACTAACAAAATAATAAAAAATAAAAATTTTAATTATCCGCCAAAAGAAATGTCGGCCAAAAAACAACCTAATATGGGGGAGATGTTGTAATGTTTGTTCCTAACAAAATAACATAAAATAAAAATTTTAATTATCCGTCAAAAACAATGTCAGCTAAAAAAAACCCAATATGTGGGATATGTTGTAATGTTCCGACCTAACAAAATAATAATAAAGGAAAAATTTAACTATCCACAAAAAAAAATGTTGGCCTTACACATGGATTTAAAACCATGTGCAAGGCCTCCTAAACAACCCATGGTTTTAAAACCACATGCAAGGCCCTCCTAAACAACCCATGGTTTTATTGTATATTGTATATGGTTTTTAAATTAGGGGACTATGAAAATATAATTAAAATTAAAATAAAAATATAATTTAACTTTAAATTGCACTTTGAGAGATTTGATCCTTCTCCATGCTTGATAGAGCCTAGGATTTGAATCTAGGCTGGTATAATTATATAATCTTATCCATGTGAAACCTTTCAAAATGTTCATATTGACCTTTGCATGCATGTCCAAATTGTAATACATATTATATAAGTGTGCCCATGTAAAAGCATTAAAAATACACCTTAACATTTGTATGAGTGTTCAAATAAACATGTGATGATTGTAAGCTATAGAAAAAAATCTTCATCTATCATACTTATTTAAATTATAATACATATTGTATGGTTGTAACTCATTTGAAAGCTCTTTTAAAAATCATCTTAGCCATTGTATGGTTATAATACATTATATAATTTAGTGAAAGCTCAAAAAGGAATCTTTTACTTTCATATATATTTAAATTACAATACATATTGTATAGTTGTAACTCATGTGAAAGAAATTTTTAGAAAGGAATCTTAATCTTTACCCTTTCTGTTCTCATTTGTGTCGTGAGACTCGAGATTTGTGAGACACATGCCAGTCATGTTCTTATGCTAGTAATCCTAGAACCTGATTGGAGGGGTTTCTCTTTCACATGATGAGTTATTGGGATCATGAAGATTTATCTATTGAGTTCCTTTCTTATGACCTAGTGGATGGGTTTTCGGCTTTGTCCTAATTTTGTAATATTAAATCCTCCCTTCCTATGTTATTAAAATCCTACTCAATGGATGACATTATGAATTCTATAAAATCTATGTTATTCTATGGAGATATCTTATAATTTGGGGTTTTATCCTCCCTGGCATCCACAATCCTAAGTGTATCGTCCTCCTCGATGGTTGACTGTATATTTTTGGGTGATATTATCAGATCAGATTCTCCAATTTTATTGATCCAACCTAATATCCCATCAAAGGTTTTTTTGACTTCTTCTAGACATTTGGTATCAGGAACTATTTGTTACTCCTATAGGCTCCCAACTTTGGTAATACCCGATTTGGAGGATTCATAGGTTGATAGATTGATGGGGCGGATGGAAATTATGATGAGAATTTAATGGATGGGATTGGGCATATTCTAGAAGGGGGTTCACAGGAGGATTTGTCCTTACCATCTTAGGGTTCTCCTACTTTGGATAGAAATAGGGTTTCATCCTCCTTGAATATCTCTGTTACCTCTTCTCCCTTTTTGCATTTTTTAGGAATTATGCTTGATAGCTCCCCTGTGGTGACCTCTGACTTGATCTCTTCTCATTTGGATCGTATCCAAATATAGTCTAGAAAGTCTTCAGAAAAGAAGGATATTATCCATAAAGCATCAATAATATGTCCAAATCTTACCTTGAGGAAGAAAAAGGGAAACAATGGAAGGGCTAATAAGAAAAACAAACTTTATATTGATTATTCCATGGATATATTTGTAAATTTGTTGGTTGCATCCCTTACATCCATTAGCCTTACACTGGATTTATATTCACCGTGTCTAAATTTTGACTATAGGGATCTTAGAGTACAACCACCCTTAGACTTAGTTAACCAATGATCCTTTTATCTTTCAACATTTGGAGTATCGGGAGCTCCCAAAAACATGTTTCCGTGAAATGGATATTTGATATGGTGAATATTGATATTTTTCTGGTTCAAGAGACAATGTGTTCGAGTACAAGGCTTATGATGTTTTTCTTAAACACTTACCAAGATGCGAGTGTAGTGGAACTACTTACAGGTTGTTTTTATATCCTTTATGACATGTGCAGGTCTCTTTCTTGAAGGAAAGATTAGAGGTTTGGATAAAAAAATTTGGATAATCAAATGTCATGGTCCTCATAACCGCAAAAAGGATTTTTAGGATATGATTATATCTACGGATTTGATTTGTGACAATGATTTGATACTTGGTGGAGACTTAATCCTGACTTTGTTTGTTGCGAAGTATTGGGGATCTGGGGTAATGGTGGATCCTATGACTAATTATTACAGGTTGATTTTTTATGAATCCAAACTGATTGATGTAATGCCTGGGGTAAGGAAACCTACGTTGAAAAATGGAAGATTAAGTGATGTTGGGGTGGAAAAAGGTTGGATATATTCATTGTTACATAGGATATTTGTGATAGTTTTGGTAGATTCCATCAATGGTCTACTTCTTCCAGTGTGTTGGGTTACATACCTATTTGTTTACAATTTGAAGTAGAAAAATCTGAGCTTCATTTATACCATTTAAAATCAATAATACATGGCTTCAAGAGAATGATTCTACTAGTTTTAAAAGAAAGAAATAAACTTCCTTCAATCAATATGAATTTGATTTCCCCATGCAGAGGCTAATGCGGAAACTAAATTTATTAAAATAAGAGGAATCTAAGTGGGAGAAAGAAAATAAAAGTAGTATAAGACATGGGTTGTTGGAAATTGAAGATGAAATTGACCATATAAATTCATTACTGGATGATGACAAAGACATGGAGACTAAAAAGTAGATCTATCTCGTTGACTTCAGGAGATAGAAATACTTTTTTTTTTACAATTATGCTAATTAGAGAAGGATTAATAATGCTATTTGGGAGGTAAAGTATAGTGATGGTGTACAAATTTATTATTAGAAGTATTTCGAGGATGTCGTTGTCTTACATTTCAAGTATATCTATAAAAAACAAAGCTCAAATAATATTGAGGCTCAATTGAAGGTATTATGGAACTATCCTAGGTTTTTCAACAATGAAGAAGGTTCAAATGTGGGAGAAATTGTCTCACTTGAGGATATTGAGAGGATTTTGAATAAATTTTCTAAATCCAAGAGTCTTGGCCTTGATGGTTGGACTATTGAATTCTTCCTATATTTTTTTGATGTGGCAGGGAAAGAGTTATTTGATGATATTGAGGAATCTAGGTTGAAAGGTCATGTCTATGGAAGCATGGACTATAGAGTGATTACTAAGATGATTGCAAATAGAATCAAACTTATTCTCACAAAGCACATGACTAAACAACAGTTTGGGTTTCTTTCTAATTGATAGAGTTTAGAGTAATCGAGATTGCTTTGGAGAGAATGCACTCAATTAATACCAAGGGTCTACATGCTCTGATACTAAAATGGACCTTGTCGAGGCATATGGAAGGGTCTACTAGGATTTTTTAAGATTGGTACTCGTGTAGATTAGGCTCCTTATTGAAGTTGTTGATAGGATTATGGCTTGCATTTCCTCTGCAAATTTTGCACTCCTTGTGAATGTATTTCCTACTCCTCGTTTTAAAGGATCCAAGGAGTTGAGACAGGGTTGTCCCCTTTCTCCCTTACTTTTTCTATTGGTCATTGAAGGAATAAGTAGACTCATTGAATCAATAAAGAGGGAAAAAATAGTTGGAGTTAAAGTATCTAGTCCTCATCATTTTATCTCTCATATTTTATGTGTAGATGATGTTAAGGTGTTTCGAAATGGAACTATTGAATATTGGAGGGATTATATGAGTATTGTCAGTTTATTTTGTAAAGCCTAGGGATGGAATTGAGTGCACATAAATTTATGTTCCTGCATAGTAATGTAAATAAGGATATCCTCCAACAATTACATAACATTTTCCTCGCCATATGGAATGCATTAATGTGGATTTCAAATACATGGGTTATTACTTGAAGCCTAACTACTACAAAAAGGATGATTGGATTTGGTTGTTAAGAAAAAGTGGGAAAAAATAAGTAATTGGGATTTTAGATGACTTTCTCTTAGTGGTAGGTTCATTTTGGATAATACAATTCTGGAAAGCATTCCAGTTTACTAGCTATCTCTTGCAAAGATTCATGTTTCGATCTTACAAGGCATTCATAAAATAATGATGCATTTATTGTGGGATGGAAACTCTCTTGGAAAAAAAATCATTTATCCAACTAGGAAAGTATTTCCGTCCCCCAAAAAAGGGTGGTTAGGGAATTAAAAATCTAGGTTGGTTTAGTTCTGCACTGAGTTTAAAGAGTTTATGGAGGAGAGTTTTTAGTACAGGACTTTGGAGTGAGATTCTTAAATATAAATACGTAAATAAAATATCATTTTTTGAGTGGATTAATAGACCCCCAAAGGTATCTTTCTAATGCATTCATTATTTCGGGGGGTTTGATTAAATATTATTTTTGGATGGGTGAGTGGCTCTCTTGGAGGGTTGGAAAAGGATTAGAGGTCTTTATTGGTATAGATCCCTTTGTTGGAGGAGAAATTTTATCATCTTTTGTTATATATATAGGAGAGAAATATTCAAATTCTAGCTCAATTTAGAAGAACTAGTTGTTGTGAATCTTCTTATCCCTAATGGATCCTTGCAAATTATTTGGGGATGAATGGACATATTAATGTTGAATCGAAAAGATTCATTCTTGCAATGAATCAAACAAGTATTATACTTGAGGATAGAGATGGCATCTTAACTTAGGCCTAGAATAGGTCAAATGTAAAGATTACTACAACACTGGCTTATAATGTTATATCTGAGGGATATGTGGAGCTATTGAGGAAATGGTGGCACAATACTTTATGGAAGTGGCGTGCCCCTCTCAAATTAAAGTGTTTTGTGTGGTTATGTTAGGAAAACAAAATTTTGAAATGGAAAAACCTTTTTAAAAGAGGGTTTATTGGTCCCGGTATATGCAATTTGTGCAGATGAAAATGAAACTATTACCCACTTGTTTGTTTAAATCAAGTTCTTTTGTCAAGATGGGTTGGGATGAAGTTTGTAGGAGCTTGGATATCACTGGTATTTGGTATGTATCTACTCTTTTGATTTGAATGGAAGACTAGTTTAAAAATACTTCTAATACAAAGAACTCCTTCTCTTCGTTATTTGGAGTGTTGGAAAGCTAGGAACTTGGCCATATTTGAAGACATTAAACCTTAGTCTCAAAAGTTGTTTTTCTTAGATATAGGTTTTTAAAAGTCATATAGAATGGATTGTTATGACAAATAGTTCCTTGAAAGAAAGTATTTTGATTGTTATATTTGATTCTACCTTTGGATGAATAACAATATAATTTCTTTTTTCTTAGTGAAAAGTCCAAGTTTTAATATATTATTTTTAATTTTGTTTATTTCAAATTAAAAAAAATCTTAACAATTTTATAAATAAATAAAAATTATGTAGTTTTTAAATTAAATTGATTAAAAGTAAATAGAAGAAATGAAAAATAAAATGACCAATCAAAATAAAATGAAATCATTGCAATTAATAATCAAACTACATAGTAATCATTTTTTTTAAAAATTGACAAAAAATAGCTTCATAATAAATTACCTAAATTATAATAAATACAAAGTTATAAAATTACAATTATGTAGAGAAAAAGCACCTCACAATAATGTAGTTGTGAGATTATAAATCATTAAGACTAAGCCACATTATATCTATCATATAAACTTGAATACTAACAAATCTATTATATAGACATGAACATTCACAAGCTAACAATTCTAAAATACCTAACACATTTATCTTGTGAAATATTTTTTCACGTCAATAGAATAGATAACCATTTTTGTAACTTGTAGAAATGACTATATCTAGAATAACCACAAAAAAATCCAATAAACAAACACATGCTTTGTTTAGGTATATAGGAATAAAATATGGTGATACAAAAAAACCCGTTACATCTATATCAATATTATTGAATGCCACTAAATTCCTTGGTAATAGCCTTAGTAACCTTAGTCTAAAATCCATATTATTGAGTCACCACTCACTTGTCATCTCATTGCATGAGGTTTTCGTATTTTTTTTTCAGAAGAAAAAATACCAGCCTTTGATATTCATATGAATCAAAAGACATCTTAGACAATGTACATGATAATGACAATACAGTCCATCCCCCCTCAAAACAGCATAAATAAGTGCAAGACAGCAGGACAGTCAGCCTATAAAGGAGAAGTAAACAAAGTCTGATCATCGCAGACTTTTTTCATCATCCCTGAATCTCAGGTCAGCAATTTTCATTAAGGTCTGACGTGTCCTGCAAACATACAATCCATGGAAGCATAACAGCTAGCATAATATCCCCCAAATCAGGCAATATAAAGGAAACACAATATCATAATCGAATGCTGTAAAAAAATAACAGCCATCAAAAAAGAGAAAAGTGGCCATCTCTAATGACCTTCCCATCCAATGTTTCTGAGAATAGTCCTGTGCCAACATCCAAATTAAGTGCCCTTTTAGATAGATCATCACCTAGCAAATTATGTTCCCGGAAAATATGATTGAAGGTCACCGGTGGGGCAAGTTGTATCATAGTGAATATCTCATCGCACCAATGTTTCAATGTGGGAGCATGAAGTGCTGAAAGTCTATTTACCCATGAAATAATCACCATGGAATCACCGAAGATAATCTGAATGGGAAGTCCCATCAAATAGCAAACTCTGAGAATGGACCAAAGAGCCAATAGTTCAGCACGGGTGTTGGTGCTTAACCCACAGCCCACAGAAAAACTAAAAAAATGGGTTTCACTGATATAGATCACAAACCCAGCACCTCCCGAATTCAATTGTGCTGCACCATCAAAGTAACCTACAGGAAAGGAGTGAATAGGCTTAGGACCAATCTGCCTGCTTTTTTTAGTAAATTGAGGCACAGGGTAAAGGGCAAGAAAACTCTCAATCTTGGATATGAGTAGGGAGGCATAAGGTTTATTATTTTCAAAAATACAATTGTTACGGGAGAGCCACAGGTACCAAAAAACAGCGACAGGAGTGTAAAGGAAAGACTCAGATATGGCAAAAGAGTTGAACCAGTGAGATAAGAAAGACCGCACAGAGCTATGAGGGGAGAAGGTGAAGCCCAAACAGGACGAGAGGTGAGTGAAAATTTTCGTTGTAAAAGGACAAAGTAGGAACATATGGTCACAGCTTTCAATGTCTTTTTCACAAAAAACACATCTACTAGGACCATAGAAACCTCTAGATTGTAAATGATCCCAAGTCAGAATTTTGTCCTTTACCAACAGCCAAGTAAAACAGAATTATCTTCAGCGGTAATTTTAAGGACCACAGCAAGGCCAATATCCGATTATGTTCCTCATGTAAGTTGTTAATGATCAAACTGTCATAGCCTCGAGCAGCATTTAGCATACCCACATAGTTGCCAAAGGACCACATAGTTGCATGAGGTTTTCGTATTATGAAAAAGGTAGACAATATCATGTGAATCACTTTCTTGTAAATGCCCTTTATTTTACAAAATAGACACCGGAGTTTTTTTCCCAATATTTTGAGAAAGTAATAAAGCCAAAAGCTAAATTTATTTAACCATAATCACAATAAAAAACCCTTAAATACAATAGGCTAGTGTTAAAATATTTTGTATTCCCTTCAATTGATGGATCGCGTGGAGTTTAGCTAATTGAAACCATATTTTTCTTTAAATACAATATGCTAGTGTTAAAATATTTTATATTCCCTTCAATGGATGGATCACGTGGGGTTTAGCTAATTGAAACCATATATTTCTTTGTTGCAATGCAGAGCAAGTTCAAGTTTGTCGTGAGAGTTTATAATCATGTTTTATGCTAGGTATCGATGAGACTGTACGAGCACAAAGTTGAAGTATTAATTTCTTTGCAATCACAAAATGGAGGCGAGTCTATTCACATGACGGGAAATGGGATACAACGATAGCACAGGATGTATTTATATGATAAGAGCACATTTGTCGAAAGCATGCACATTTATGTTTTAATATGATCTAAATTAACGATGATTAACTCAATATAAAGAGATGAGCCTCAATGGTTGGCAAGAAGCATATAATGGATGAGAGTAAGAGAGGAAGGTTTCGAGAAAAGCCAAAAGTAAGGGAGAAAGGTCTCAAGAAAAGCCAAAAGTATAGAATGTGGTGATAAAAAAAAATTCGCTGGACAACAAAGTAGAATATGATTTCCATGGCTTTTTGTGTTTTTCCACTCCACGTTTTGTCAGCTTATTATTTTCCATGTTCATATTTTTTCATTTTCCACAATTGAAAGGTAAAGGTCCAACTCTATAGGACCTACTAGGTGTACATCTTGTCATTTGTTTGGGTACTGGTCTCAAGTTGTACAACATATTCACTTCACCCCACATGTAAAAATCAACGCCTTGAATCCTCAATGCCAATGAATATTGAAAGCACATTGAATCATAAATTCAAAGAGAGCATCTAGCAAAATGGTTTATTCTGTGGTTGCTAGGAATATTGAGCAATTTATTTTAATGGCCAGTGTTAATATCGATTAGTGGAGGATTAATTGTGTAGGTTAAAGAAAGAGCACATAGGTAAACATTTTATCTTAGTGGCAATGAGAATATTGATCCCTTGTTTGTTTAATGTTTTACTGTGTATGAATATCTCTTCATACCATTTTCATTTTTCATTCCAATATATTTTCCCAAAATTCTTATCTTCTCAGACCCCTCATGAATCCATTCCCTTGCAACTTGATTCAGTAGCAGCTCATAAAAAAAGTTTGATTCTTTTTTACTTTGGCACATTAAGCATCAATCTAAGCCTTAGAATCTTGTAATCAAATATCTAATTGGTAATCTTTAGTGTCCCAAATAGAGCTATAAAATATTTATATAAGCTTTTCAAATTGTTTAAATATTTGCAAGGCTAATTGAATATTAGTTTTTGTTGTTTTGGATAAAAAGAAGCCTTTCTCATTTAGAAGTGGGCTTGGTAGAGGATTGAATAGCTACGCTAAGATTCATGCAATGTAGAGAATGGTGACTCTCGCATTTAGTGTAGTGTTAGGGAATTCACAATGTATGGTGAATCCAATTTGGTGGTGTTATGGTTAGAAATATCATTTTATTATTGAAAGTATAAAATGATATCTGTAAGGAAAATAATCAAAATGTTGAGAAGGGGACCGAAGAAGTAAGGGAGTTGAATTTATGGACACACACATTTTCTACATATGCTATGGTTTGGATGTTATGATCAATTTCAAACAAATATTAAATTAGGACAACTATCAATTATATTATGAGTGTGTATTAAGAGAGTGTTAGTCATTAGTTATTGTAGTGATCATAAGTTGACAATGAAAATAGTGATTGTAATAATGGAACTCTAATAGTGATTGTGACCCTTAGGTCTAGTGGGTTTTTCAACCTCAAAGATGATCAAATCTAAATGTGGAAATTGACCACTCTCATATAGGAAGAGGTGATGAGCTAATGCTTTTCACCACAATCACCACAACCAACTTACTATCAAAATCAATTTTTAAATTGATGATATTAAAGAAGTTAAGAAGGACTCACTCCCAAAAACACACGATCCAAAAATTCTAATAATACCATCCAAAAATTCTAATAATTAGCACAAATACATGTAATAAAGAACTTCATACTACAACTAGCACAATTTAAACAAATTAAACAACATATATTCCAAAAAAACATATACATATGATATAATGCACTCATTGTTTGGAAGCTTAATAAGCTTATGATTTGATGAGATATTTATTATTTTAAAATAACATAAAAGGAAAGGAAATAAACATTTAATTTATAATGCATTGTATCTAGTTATTGTTGTGTAAAAATACTTAAAATAATGTATATATTATTATTATTGAAATTTTATATAAACTAAAAATTATTATATTAATAAAACATTTTATATTAAATATGTTTAGCTATATATTTTAAAATTAAATATAAATTATTATATTTATTGATTATAAAATAAATATAAATATAAAAAATACTAATATACATTTAAAAAAAATTATTTTATAATAATTTATTTTATAAAAAATAATTTATTTTGTAATAATCTATATTATAAATTATGGCATGAAACTTGTATTTAGTTTGTTTTTATAATATTTTATCTTATAAAATTATGGCATGAAATTTGTATTTAAATTTTTTTTAGAATATGACAAGAAAGTAATAATTTTTTTTAAATAATAATATATATTATAAATTATGGCTCATTTCTTTTAATAATAATTTATATTATAAATTATAGTATGAAACTTGTATTTAAAATGCTTTTCATAATAATCTATATAATTAATTATATTATTTTATTATTATTATTAAATCAAAATAATATGAAATGTTGTTTCTTATCGCTTAGATTCCATTAGGATGGTTGACCTAAAGAGAACAAACGCCTTCACGTAAAGAGTGGAAACCAAGCCATAAGGAAAATTTTAATTTGATTCATAGGTTAACACCCTTCTATTCCTTCTGGAACGGGTTTCACGGTTGAAGAAATAAAAACTTACAAACTCTTGTGAGGAGAGGAGAAAGATTGAGATGAGTGGCCAACCCAAATAGCATCGCTCGTGTCCGTGGCCCACAGCCCACATAGGTAAAGGTTCGGCTGTTACCGTCCCTAGACATCCCTACACTACCTGTGCATGGCCGACCCGGTCTATATCATCTGATTGTTAAATGGTCCAACCTGTGCATGGCCGACCCGGTCTATATCATCTTATTTAATTTGATAGATTGTGTGGAAGTTACTCCACCATATTCATTTCACACCACACACAGAGAGGCTGATTGTCAAATAAAAGATAAAAGATAAAGGTTCGACCTGTCCAGGGCCGACCCGGTCTATATCATCTTATTTAATTTGATAGATTGTGTGGAAGTTACTCCACCATATTCATTTCACACCACACACACAGAGAACTGGTTCAGGAAATCGGTTTATTGTATTGCCTATATTAATCGCTGCACACCATCAGTATTTTCTATTGCAATTTTCCCAGAATCTCTGCTCTTCTGAGATTCCTAACTAATCTCTGCTTCGGTACCATCGAACATCCTTCCCATTTCTATTTACCAATCTGGCAATGGCCTCCACCTCCACCTCTGCTAATTCCAACCACGATGTCTTTATCAGCCACCGTGGTGTGGATGTAAAGAAAACTTTAGCAAGCCATCTCTATCAGCGTCTTCTTTCCCATGGAATCAGAGCCTTTCTGGATCAGGATGAATTGGTGCAGGGAGACGATTTAACTAGTCAGATTGAATGCGCTATAAGTTCGGCCTCTATCCATGTGGCCATTTTCTCTACCAGATATGCCGATTCAGCCTGGTGTTTAAAAGAGCTTGTATTGATGCAGGAGTCAAATTCTCCTATAATTCCAGTCTTTTACGGCGTGGAGCCTGCTGAGGTTCGGTGGATAAAGGGAACTTATGCTCAAAACCTAGAGAAACTGAAGTCGCGATACGACATCACCACAGTTGAGAAATGGAGAAAAGCTCTGGCTAGTGTTCCAGACAAAAGTGGTTTTGAGCTGAAAGCATATAACGGGTAAGAACACAAGTTCATTAGTTCTGTTTATTACTTTATGTTTTATGATATAAACAGATCACTTCTTTTTCTTACTAGAGGTTCTATTTATTTTCTTGTGAGTAAGCAGCGATGAGGGGAAGCTGTTACGAGATTTAGTTGAACAGATAGTAAAAAGGGTAAAAACACCAGCTTTACTCTTTGAGGTTGCTAAATACCCAATAGGTTTGGATGATAAGGTAGAGGATTTCGAAAATACAGTCCTACTGCAGGGAAAACCTCAGATCTTGGGAATTGTGGGGTTAGGTGGTGTGGGAAAAACCACCTTGGCAAAAGAATTCTTCAATAGGAAGAATTCAGAGTATAGTAAATCATGTTTTTTGTCTGATGTAAGAGATAATGCAAGTAAAGGTTGTTTAATTTCGTTACAGAAAAAACTCCTCAAGAGCTTGAATGTATTAGATAAGATATTAGAAAGGGTTGACGATGTCGATGAAGGAAAAGGTATACTTCGGAGGCATCTCTCATCTGTTAAGGTCTTAGTAGTTATCGATGATGTAGATCATGAGGATCAGGTTGATGCACTTTTCCCACATGAAACTGTTCTCAAGTCCGATAGCTTAATACTGATTACATCTCGCAACAAAGATGTTCTCATAAGCTCAGGAGTCGAAGAGTCGTCAATATATAACCTAACTGGACTTAGTGCACAACATTCTCTTGAGCTCTTCTGTTTGCAATCCTTCAAACATCCACATCCACTCCCAGAATTTGAATATTTAGTAGAGAAGTTCCTTAAAGCCTCCAGTGGATTGCCCTTGTCTTTAAAAGTCTTCGGGGCACTTCTTCATGGGAAAAACACAGGTTACTGGGAAGACCAATTGAATAAACTTCAACGCCGCCTTCCCCAGGAGATAAAACAAAGACTAAAAATCAGCTATGATGCACTGGATAAGGAGGAACAACAAATATTCTTAGATATTGCCTGTTTCTTCATTGGAGAAGACAAGGATATGGCGATAAGAATATGGGATGGCGGTCTGTGTGGGTTTCAAAATATACAGGGCAAATGTCTCATAGAGGTGAACAGCTCGAATGAAATAGAGATGCACGATCACCTTAGGGACATGGGAAGAGAGATTGCTGAAGATTCAGGATTGCCGCGTCGTATTTGGCGTTGGACAGAGAACACCAGTCGGGATTTGTTGCAGCATGCTTCGGTCAGTGACATATCATTCAATCCCGTTAATTCTTCAATCATTTGTATTTTGTTTTTTTTTATAAAAAATTCTTCAATCATTTTTAAACCATAAATGGGTACTATTTGTTATCATGTTTCCAGAATGGAGAGGTAAACGTGCGAAGCATTAGAATGGCTGCCAGTGATTACAGTGATATTGATGACGACGATGATGATATTCCTATGATGGTAGGGTTGCAACTTGTTAAAACTGAAGATGTTCTATTGGAACGCATTTTGACAAAGGTGCAGCGTCCAAATCTCATATGGCTGCGCTGGAACAATTGCCCCCGGTCTTCCCCGACTTCCTCGTTTTCAATGAAGAAGTTAAGGGTTCTACACGTGCAAGGGGAGAAATTAGAAACGTTGTGGGAAAATGAATTCCAGGTAAATTAGGATTTGTTAAATTTAAGTTTGTTTGTTAACTATTGATATTGTACTACAGGGTCTCCGATATGTTCTCAACTTCTCACGATTTTCTTTGGATGAGAATGACAATCGAATTGTTTTGACAGTTGAAACGCATCAACATTTTGCAGGCACCATTACAGTTGCGGGAATTAAAGGTTCAAAATTCCAGACTCTATAACATTCCAGAGTCTATAGGGAAGCTGAAGTACCTAGAACGGATTCAACTTGGAGATAGATTGTCGGGATTAAAGCTCACAAAATTGCCTGAAGAATTTTGTCTTCTGCAGTCGTTACAGACCTTGGTGTTACAGCGTTGCACAAAATTGAAGTCACTGCCGGAGAGCTTTGGTAATTTAACTAACCTCAGACACATCAATCTGTCTCGATGCTCTCAAATGGCTACTCTGCCATCCTCCTTTGGTAATTTAACTAACCTCAGACACATCAATCTGTCTTGGTGCTCTAAAATGGCTACTCTGCCATCCTCCTTTGGTAAATTAATTAAACTCCAGCATCTTGACTTGCGGTGTTGCCTGAATTTAAGCATGTCAAGCGAAACACTGGGAAATATAAGCACGCTTCAGCACCTAAATCTCGAATTCTGTAAGAAAATTCAAGTATTCCCTCCGCAAGTGGTACATCAGAGGTCGCTTAAACAATTATGTTTCGCAAACACAAATATAAATATAAAAGAATTGCCGAGTGCAATTGGAGAGCTAAGCAATTTGGAAGTTTTGGAGATAGGATGCCCTTTGCTGGACACGCTGCCCTCTTCGCTGGGTAACTTAAAGAACTTGAAGAAATTGGTTTTCAAGGAATGTCCGGTATTGAAATGTTTGCCCGCTTCGCTGGGTGACTTAAGGAACCTTGGGGAGTTGATCATACAGGGCTGCAAGGAATTGAAATGTTTGCCGGCTTCTATTGGACAGTTGAGTCAGTTGACTCGGTTGATGATAAAAGAAGGGCTTGCCAATGATCTACACTTGAATTGTTTGCCCGCTTCGCTGGGTGACTTAAGGAACCTTAGGGAGTTGATCATATATGGCTGCGAGAAATTGAAATGTTTGCCGGCTTCTATTGGACAGTTGAGTCAGTTGACTCGATTGTCGATAGGAGGTTGTCCACTGATACGGGAACTGCCGTTTTTAAAGGAGGTGAAACTTGAAGGAGAATCATCGAGTGATCTGGAGTCTTCCATCGACAACTGCATACTTCCCCGGCTCCAACGGTTAGATGTTTCGGAAACAAATATATCAGAGGTATCATTTGCTGAAGGTGTTTGCTGCAACCTTTTTGAGCTTCAAGTGTCTTACTGTTATAACATAGTGGAGGTTGGTATATTGCCAGATACACTGGTAGATTTATCAGTTTTTAAATGTCGTAATTTGAGGAAGATAGATAAGATTAATGCTCTTGCAAAACTTGAAAAGTTAGACATTAGAGGTTCCCTAGAATTGGAGGAGTTGCCACATCTTGAAGCAATGGCATCTTTGAGAAAGTTGAATGCAAGTGGATGTAAGAAGTTGAAGAGCATACGGGTATTGGGGCAGCTGACAAATTTCCGATTCCTAAATATTTCATTGTGTTCCGAGTTAGAAGAGCTGGAAAACATCCAAAATTATATGCGGTTGGAGTTACTTTTTGCAAATAAGTGTGTGAAGCTGAAGAGCATACGGGGAGTTGGGCAGCTGGCAAAGTTGCGAGAGGTCTATGTTTGCGAGTGTTCCGAGTTAGAAGAGCTGGAAGGTATCCAACATTGTATGTCGTTGAGGGAGCTTAATGCAAGTGGATGTAAGAAGCTGAAGAGCATACGGGGACTTGGGCAGCTGGCAAAGCTGCAAGAAGTCTATGTTTCAAATTGTTCCGAGTTAGAAGACGTCGAAGGCATCCAACATTGTCTGTCATTGAAGTTGCTATCAGTCTTTGGATGTCCCAAATTGCAGTGGACTGCCGGAGTTGTGGACCAATTGCGCCAACGATTGACGGAGAAATTTTATCTGCAGTGGACTGCGGGAGTAGAGGACCAACTGCGCCAACGATTAACGGATAAATCATGTGAGTAATTTTAAAGGGAGCCCATATATATGCTGTCACATGGTTTTATTTATTTATATTGGTTGATCAAGAGCACCTTTACTATTTACTGTCATGTAGCAATTTATTATTTAATGAAAATGGCTCTCTCATGAAAAGGATATATTATAATATTTATTATTATATATATAAACTTGAACTGTCGATATTATATCTAAATTTGAAAGCATTTAATTGATTGCAGTATAGATAAAATATTTTTTACTTTGTTTTATGTATTTGGTATATTAACATTAATGTGTTAATATATAAGTAGAAAGGAGTTTTGATTTGTAAGGGGAAGGGAAGTAGTTGTAAAGTATTTTTATTTATATTTTAAAGATTGTGTTTATTTTTTTCAGGGGAGTACTACAAAGATTATGAGGATTTGCGTGACTATCCGCATGAGTATCAGGATGAGTATCAGGAGATCATGATGATGATCACGACGAGGACTATGCGCCTTTAAGAAAAACAAGTAAATTAGAACGTTGAGAAAGACAAGTAAAGAGCTACTTGGTTTATTTTTTAGAGTTTTCTTTTTGTGAAGTAATTATTTTATTTTAAGATTGTATTTAGATTGTGCACATAATGATGATGATGATGATGATAAAGAAAAGTAAGGAACTACTTGATTTGTTTTAGAGTTTTATTTATGTGCTCAAAAAGCTTAGAGATGAAAGTTCCTAAATTATTATAATTCTCATGTAATATGTAGTTTTAATGAGATAGAAGGTTGGGAAATCAAAAAGGAAGTTTTTTTCATGCTCAACACTTGAAGTCTAAAGATGATAGATCATTTCATCCCATGGATATATTGAATTTAATAAAAAATATTATTATGTAATATATATAAATATGTTGTAAGTATTTTATCAAAATTAATTTGTTAATATACCTTTGAAATTTTTTGAATTTGTGTTCATTATTATTATGAAATTAAACTTTTCATTTATTTTGGTTTATGAAATTAAAGATTTCAAAGTTATAATGTTACCATATTTTTTAGTATTCTATATATTAGCATTTCTCATTGTTTATACTATATTCTCGCTAACTCTTTACCCACTATCAGTCGAACTATCATTTTCAACTACTTTATTCTAACTAACACTTTACCCATGACCAATCAAACTGTCATTTTTTTACTGCTTTATTCTTCTACTATCATGGTTCCTTCTGTCGTGGATGTTCTTGTCATTGATCCTTTCGTCATGGATGTTCTCGTCTTAGATTTTCTTCCATTGTAGCTCTTCTTTTGTTGCAACTCTTATTTCGTTGCGGCTCTTCCTTTGGCGTGCTCTCTTCCGTCGCAGCTCTTTTGTCGCATGACCAAAATCTTCATCTTCTCAAGAAAAATTATGGATGAATTTTGTCTACCCTTTCCTAGGGACAACAGGCCCCCAACCCTCACATGTGGCTCATCTTGAGCCACCTTAGTCTGAAACCTCCGTTATTGCGACCTTGCTTTGAAAATATTGAAATAGTTTCAGTATTGTTCATCCTACTGTCGCACTTATGCTTCTATCTTCTTCAAGTTTTCCACAAGTTCGGAGCTGATGTGTTCCGAAGTTGTAAGTCTTGCTGACCCCAATGCTTGTTGCACTTTTTTTGTACATGTTGAATGATACCTGTAACTTTTTCTACCTTTGTTTGTAGTTTTACGACCTTTCTAGTCCTCTTTTGTTGTTATCTTCGTAGTTTTGCAACCTGCTACCGTAGTTTCTTCATATCAACATCCTTAGACATTTTATCTACTAGTGGTAGCTTATTTACTTCATTCTTTAGCTGGGTCACTTCTTCCTCAATAGTGTGCATCTACTTTGTTATTTTTTCTAACTCTTCATCTTCGATCAAAGCTTCCCATGATTGAGAAACTTGCTTGACCGCTTTGGAACAAAGTGCCTTTGCCTCTTTAACATTTTTCACAGCCTCAACTGTTTCTTTTCTTCTTTATTCGAGTACCTATGGAGTTTTACTGGGTTTTACTTGCAATTCCAACTCTGCGACCTTATTGTGAAGGTTCTCTGCAACTTCGCCAAGTCGAAAGACCTTGACCTCTGAAAACATCTCAGGCGTGATGCCCTCATCAGTAAAATTGATGCAAGAAAGTGTTATAGACGTGTTGAGTCGATGCCTATCCTCCTCCCAGGTCTTTTCTTTCTACACGGCTTCTTTGATTGTTTTCTTTAGTTTATTGGCAATTGTGTTTGATGATATAGCTTGATTGATTAATGCACACTCTAAACTTCACTTCTGTAACTCCAACATTCTTAATGGCATGCACTTCATCGATAGTGCAAAGAAATCTATGGTGACATGGCTGAAATATTTGACCATAGAATTTAGCTTTGTTGTCCCCAAGTCTATTGCTTGACTCAACACTTGAGTCTTTATTGGTAGAATTGGTGTTGACGCATCACTAGGTCACTCCTCAGACAAGCCAGCTAAGTCTTGTGAATATGACAATTGGGGTGTGTAATCGACTGCCAATTGAACTTCTTTTACTACAATGCAGAGTGTTTGTAGTAAATCTGTGATACTTCTTGTTAGTTATGTCTGTCACTCATCTATATTTTTAAGGATTTGATTGAAGACATATCATCATCATCATTAGTAAGGCCAATAGTTCTAGATGATCTATCGTCCTTCCTCTTCTTGTGACCCTGTGCAGACTTTTATGATTGCTTCCTCTTATCCCCCACTACTGGATCTGTTGGGGTCGTACTAGAATCATTCAGAGGATTAATGGGAGAATTCAGTGGATCTTCTTTTGGTTTCTCTTCTCCTTGTCTGTTATTCTTCTTTTTGGATGGATCATCATGTCGCGACTATTCTTCTATAGATAGCTGATCATTTGCGATAGGTACTCACCATTATTCTGGTCAATCTTGGACGATGTGATCAATTTCAATAGTAGATAGTTGAAACTATGTCACATGCCATTGGTGTTGTGGGTCCCGTCGAGGCTGCAAAATGATATGATGGGCCCCGACCTAAAATATGATAATGTTTTGAATCCCATGAACAGTCGCCTTAGTAATTCTGGCCTGCTTCTAAACAAAATGTCGCAAGGCCTCTCCTTGTAGAAAGAATTCAATGTTATTGTCTTTTTGCCTTTCAGACTAGTCCTTTTCGAGCCATAGATTCTGGTATCAAGCTACTCGATGTGGGACTATCACATTCATCCCTTGGTAATTTGGTGGTTCTACCCATGTGACAAACATAATCAAAATGAGTAGTCATGAATAATGAAATGGGATACCTTTCTCTTGTACCTCATCTACATATGATAACAACTCATTTAGAAGATAGTGTGACTAATTTTTTTGTACACGTGATGCACATAGCTTTGCCATAGAAATCGTTCCTGTAGTGCACTGGTTCGGTCGCTTCTTCCACAACAATTTTCTAGATAGAACCTTAGCTACAAACCAAACAATGGTTTCATTGACGGAGGAGATAAAAAAGCCTCGTGTGTCTTGTTTCAAGTCATATTTTTCTTTCATCTTGTTCATCAATAAAGCGTCTTGTTCTTTTCCAACGAAAAATGGAGTTGGATCGAAGATTACAAGTGGAAGCTCAGTAACTGCTGCTATCAGCTCAACATCCATTGAAATATTTTGGTTGAGCCATAGACAGCCGCCATGGAATGATACAAGAAATTGTTTAACCTAAGCATTCACCTCTGTAGTGCGACCAAAATTCGACATGTGCATCAGCGACAGTAAAACAATTTTGTCCAATCCTCTTTCTAATTCCATTGGAACTAGGTCGATAGGGCCATCCTTTGTCTCTCAAATAGAAACCATGTATCTATCCATTTTTAAATTGAAAACTTTCCTAGGTTGTGGTCAACAAATCTCATATTCTGCACGTTTGGGATTATGTTCATCGTTACTCAAACTCCTTTCAGTACGGATGGTGCTACTAGTGGGTGTTTTTCATTTTTTTCGATTCTGATATTAGATGCATCAGTTGGTCTAGGAGGGACATAGTTGGGAAGAATGGACATAGACTTTGGTTCTTCGTCATCTAGTGGTGGTGATGTTGCCTTCTTGTGGGGACCAGACCATTTCTTCCTTGACGGGTTCGGTGGGTCTAGTCGTAACCTAACTATAAGGATTTCTCGTGCATGTTCAACTTCTTCTGTAACCATGGGTGATGGTGGAACAAATGTTGAAGTGTCTTCCATAATGGGTGTAGGTGAAGGTGTCTCTATGCTTGATTTTGCAATGATTCTTGTACTAGAGATAGAAATGACCATAATATGCGAAAAATTGCCTCGTATCTTACATTTGCAAACATAATAGCTCAACATATTCAGTCAGATGCAATAAATTGGATGAAACTTCCGCATGAATATGATATACATTTACCTATTCAATCAGTCATTATTTTCACATGATATGGAAATAAATGGAAATGAGGCAAGGATTTCTATCACATGGAGCAATCTTTCTAATCATTACAAGGAAACCTCCAATCAAATTGTCACTTCTCTTGTGAGTTCAATGGTAGTTATTGTGCATTAATGACATAGGTGACAAAAAAGTACGTCGCTAAAATTTTCTGCTTTCTCAAATTAAATACGGACAACTGTCTTTTTGTGACTGAATTTCATTATGCGACAATAATTCTCTTCCTGCGACAGGTATATGGTCTACAACACCATTTTTTCCTTGAGATAGGTATATAGTCGGTCAACATTTTTTCTTTCTCTGTGACATACAGGAAATCTGTGACCAAACACTCATAATATTTTGTCTTTTTTATTTTTCTTTTCTCTTTTCTCTTTTCTATTTTTCACACACACACATATATATTTTTTTTTAGTCGACCAAGTTGTGACTATCCTGGTAAGGCTTTATCCGACTTCCATTCACCAATCCTTTCAAAGGTGTTCCATCTAATTTCTGCAGTTGCCTTGTGCCTCCTTCAGTGATATGAATGATAACATATGGTCCTAGCCAATGTGTTCTCATCTTTCCTGGATGCTTTAAAAACTTATTGTCATATAGGAGGACAAGTATTTCGACCTGAAATTGATTATTCTTGATGTGTTGGTCATGCCATGCTTTATGGCATTACTTGTCAACATTTTGATGATAACCTATGACGAAAATCTCTTCCTCTAAGTGCACAAGATGTGATAATATTTCTTCGAGAGCACCAACATCAGTCATTTCAGTGATCACATCTATCATTAGGCTGGGTATGATGTATTCCATTGGCATAACATCCTCTTGTCCATACACCAGTGGAAATGGATTTTGGTTTGTCAACGTTTTATAGGTCATGTGATATGCCCATAGTATTGCATAAATTTTTCGGTCCCAATCCTCCCTTTGAACATTGTAGATCTTCGTCAATGTGTTCTCCTGGATTTTGTTGAATGAATCGACAACACCATTCTCTTGTGGGTGAGATGGTGTCATCTTCCTACGTTGTATCTGTAATTTCATAGTTAACTCATCAATCAATTGACTGACAAAGTGTATTCCCTGGTCACTTATCAAAATTTTTGGGCATCCAAATCTATTCACAACATTGTCGAACAAAAATTTGGCAGCAGCCGCAACAGTACAATCCTTTACTAGTGTTGCTCCAACCCATCTATCCAAATATTCTATCATAGTAATAATGTCTCTTGCACCTATTCTTTTTCCTCATGGGTTGATCGGACCCACAAAATAAATAGCATATTTGTTGAATGCATGTAAATTTATTTGAGGCACTAATGGCATTTCATCTCATCATGATGGATTTTTGGTTCTCTAGTAGACATCGTAACTATGACAATATTCTTGAGCGTTCACATGCAACGTAGGACACCACAATCTTGCTTGAAATATATTCCACATTGTATATTTTCCAGCATAATGGAATCCTACAACATCGTCATGGGATTCTATAATGTCCCTTTTTGAAATTTTATTAAATGACCAATTTTTCACTTTTTTCCCTATTTCGACCTCTGACTAGTTTTGATGTCTAGGTCTCCACATTGGCCCAAATTCTCCCAAATATTCTCAGAGTGTGTATGAATGATATTAATACTTGAATATTATGTTTATAGATGATTTATAAGCCTCCAATTAGTTCTAAAAACTTGTTTTATATTCTGATCAAAGTAGGAGTCTTTACTAGCAAATTGGGGTTCCAATCCCCCCAGGTAAATGTTGGAAATGGATTCTCAAATGCTCCCAACCCCACTCGAATTTATGAACATAGGTAGGGGATGTGTAAGGGAAATTTTTAAGGTCTCATATGCATCATGTTTCAGTTTATAAAATATGTTATGACTCTTTCCCAAACAACTCCCAAATCATTATTTCGACCCTTGGGGAAAAGGAACCAAATCTTCTCCCAATGCAATTAAAATGAGTAAAATGGCTTCCAATTATTAATTACTGAACATGAAACTTGTAATACACATTAATGAAATTCCATTAATCATACATTTATCAGAGAGACATTTTTCCATTCAAAATAATCAGCATGACCATGGCATATATCAAAATAGAGTGGAAATGGTCATTGTTTGTTCATTAAAAGTAATTTTTGTAAGTTTTAAACCTGTGCAGAGAAGAAAAGCATATAGATTCTTTTAAGAAAAATAGAGATCACAACACATCATTAACACATAAACACAGAAATTTACCCTGGAAACCCTTAACCGGGAAAACCAGAAAACCTTGGAGCCACACCTCCTATATTCTCTTCATTACATTATGAATCTTCACAATAAAAAATATAGGTATTTCACAACATCCAAATACCCTAATCTATTAACCTGGATTAGAAAAAGACTCCAATCCCTTAAACGGGATTAAGTTACGTATTTTTAGACAAATTCTACAAATAGCCACAAACAACTATAACTCTTGGGTATTTCAACCTGAAACTTTCTGAGAATGAAGAATATATCATAATGAACTTATAAGAATCATAAATATACCAGGAGGATCTCTCCCAAAGAGTAGAAGAGCTCACCCAAGGCGCAATCCCTCCATGAGCATGAATATGTAATGGAAACTAGAAATGGTTGAGAGAAAGTGTTGCAATAGAAGAACACGTGAGATTCACTATAGCTTACGCCTGCAATTAAATCTCCATTAAATATCCTTGAAATAACTTATTGGCCTCTCCAAACACCAACTTGGATGGGAATCTTTCACCCTCGAAATCGGCTAAGGAAAGAAAACTAGTCATCCACTAGCTCTTACAATTCACAAATGACAATTTCTCAAATGATAAAAATCCCTTCTCTTGGTTGATTCCTGTATTTTATAAACATCCTGAGCCTTCTAAGGTTACCAATCCATCCATAAACTCAATCCAATTCGAATTTTGGTGTGGGTTCAATATTTGCCATGTGTCCTCCCTTTCCTAGCCTTCCATCTTCCCCCAATTTGAGTAGAAACCCATTGAGCTTCCCCAACTCACATGAGTGCCCTCTTGGATGCTCTATTTTGACCTGAAATGTCAAATATGTCATATGTCAGCCTTCAGACCTGATTGGTGTCATAGGTGTCATAGCATCTCCATCATTGTTGTCATAGAGCTAGGGAATCTATTCCAAGTGTCTCACTAGCTCCAGAATGACTATTTCTCTCCCATGGAAGTTATATTTCCTTCCCAATTCGGCCTATGAGGTATATGGACAAGTGTATTAGCCTTCTAACTCATCGAAGAACATTATGCTTCCCATGGATTTGAAATTTCAAGAGGAGGATTCCATGTGGCACAAAATTTCTAGCTTGTGTTGGCCCCCTAGTCTCCATGTGTCTTCACTCTCCATTTCCACTTCAATTTTATCTTGTATTTATTTAATAAGCTTCATTATTAAATATTTATTCAATTCTGATGTCTAAACATCCTTTATTATCTCCCTTATTAAAATTACAAATGTATCCATCCAACCTAGGGAACTAGTAGGATTGATGGAATTGTCCTACTATGTACTTATTCAAATGGGGCCATTACAATCCTCCCCACCCAAGATTGATTTTCCTCAAGAAATTTCAGATTTGGATATTGCAACCTCAAATATATTAAATCATTAACCTGAAAGGTCATTTCTTCTCTATGTCTATCTGCATATTGTTTTTCCTGATTTTGGGCAACCTGCAAATTGCCTTTCAAAAGATTTAAACTTCCTTGGCTCTCTTCCACCCAATATTTAGATTTTGGAGCTCTAATATCACCAAATATCATCTCAACAAAGGTAAGTGCATGATAACCATATAATTCTTTTAAAGGAGACATCCATATTGACATATGAAAAGTGGTGTTGTAGAAAAACTCACCCAAGTGTATCCATTTTTACCATGCTTTTTGCTGCTCTCCCACATAGTTTCTTAGGTACCCTTCCAACCATTGATTCACCCTCTTTGTTTTTACATTAGTTTTTGGATGATATATTTTACTTCGAATCAACTGAGTGCCCACCATTATCTAAAAATTTCTTGCCAAAAACCATCCATGAATCTACTATCTCTATCACTCCCAATGCTTTTGGGGAGCCCATGCAATCTGAAGATTTATTTGAAAAACATATCAGACGCTTGTGTAGCACTAAAAGATGATGTAACAGAAAATAAACGAGCAAATTTTTTCAACCTATCCACTACCACATATATGCAATCCTTACCCAAATATTTGGGCAAACCGGTGATGAAATCCCTTGAGATATTGTCCCATTTTTGCTCCGGAATGGGAAATGGTTGCAATAAACCAGCTGGGCATGTAAGTTCTGAATTTTGTTTTTGACATACCTTACATGTGTTCACATAATTCTAAACATCTTCCTTCATCCCCTTCCAAAAGAATAATTTCCTCACTTTTCTATAAGTTTTGAAGATTCTTGGATGGCCAGCTAGTGGGAAACCATGTGTTTCTTGCAAAAATTTTGTACTAGAGCTTGGTCTAATGAGTCCTAAATCTAAGAGTTATTGGATGGCCTTCTCAATCTCATCTATGAATTTCTTGGGATGTCTATAAGGTGTTATTTTAATGGGTGAAGTACCCTCCTCCAAAACAATGTTGTGCTCAACCCCCCTATTAGGTGGTCTACCATGTGGAAGACCTCTAAAAACATTTTCATACTTTTGCAATAGTTTATTTATCTCCTTTGGGTGTTCAAAAACTTGTATTTTTTTCTTGGGAGATGTAGTATGACATTCAGTATCCCATTCTATGTAACCATGCCTCAATGTAGATCTCATACTATTGCAAGTCACTACTTGATTTGGGTAAGTGTGCCGCCTTCTTACAACCCTTAGTACACCTTTAGAATCTTGAAATTTCATTTCATGAATTTGATAATTTATTGTATGTTCCCCTATAGAATAAAATGATTTCACTCCAAAAACCACATTAGTATCAGCAACATCAACCACATAAAAACTATTAGCAAAAGTATAGTTACCTACGGTGACTTGGAGCTTTGGAACCCATGTTTTGCACTGCATTGTGTTGTGACCGGGAATCATACAACTGTGAAGCCATCGAATGGTTCAATTGGTATATTCCTTTTCTCTACCATCTCTGCATATATGAAGTTATGTGTGGCTCCTCCATATACCAAAACTGAATCTCTTTGTCATAGTACCACACCCTTGCATCGAATAGTGTGATAGCGAGGCACTGCTGAAAGTACTGCCATTCTTGCTTTATCCGGTGAAGGCTGATTTTCTTCTTTTATTTATTCTTAAAATACTGTCTCATATTCCTCCTATTTATCTGAAATGTGTCCTCCTTCCTTCATACCCCCTTCATACCCATCAGTATCAGAAAATACTTCTATGTATTGAGCCTTTCCCTCAGTACATTTATGCCCCAGTGTCCATGGTTGAAAGCATGTGGAGCACATTTTTTTTCTTCGAAGTTCATCCTTGTTTAGTTCTTATTTCTTATTATTTTCACATGAATCTCTTTTCCAAGGATTCTTATCAGGTGCATATTTTTTCCAAGGTTTTTTTTGAAATTCAGAGTTAGGCTTGGGAGGAAATCTTATTCTAGGAAGCACGTTTTGGAGATCTCTAGTCAAGCTCATTGCATCTTTTAATGTAGTGGGATTATGGTATTTGACCAAAACTTTTAAGGGTTCATCCAAACCTTTAGTGAATAGCAATAATAACCTTCCCATAGGCACATCAGCCACCTTGACTGATAATTTTTTAAATTCCATCATATAATGAGTCGGGATCCCAACTTGCTTCAATTGTGCTAGTTTTTTGAAAGACAATTCAAGATCATTTTGCTCAAATCTCTCTAGTACCTTGTCAATAAATTCTCCATATGTGTTAACCTGATCATGACCCAAATTTTTTAGGCCATGGAACCACCATTCATTGGCATCTCATTCCAAGTGCAATATGGCCATTTTTAAGGCATCTTCTTCCACCATTGGATTCAACTAAAAATACACATCTAATTTTTGCACCCAAGTGTTAGCAAAACTTTGAGAGGAACCATCAAACGTAGGGAGTGGAACTTTACTAATGGCACAATTTAAGTCTTTATTTTTGTATAGAGAATTATTATCTTCCTTCTTCTTGACTTTGTTTGTAGCAATAAAGTACTGATCAAATGGTACACTTCTTTTACAATCTTCATCCAATTTATCCCATTCTTTTTCCATTGTAGCAAGTTCAAGTTGAATGTTAGGATATTCTTTGGGTACAAGAAATTTAGGTATTGTAGTCCTTGGTGTGATCTGAAATTCATGGGGTCTATTATGGGGTCTTGTTCTTGAGAAAATAGCATCTCACCCATTTTCTTGTTTTCTTCTTATTGTGAACTACAGCTATCTCCTATTACTCCTAATTTGCTTCCAAATTGGCTAACCAACAATTTGAATCCTTTCATAAGCTGCCGGTTCATGTTCTTGGTTATGTAATGAAAGAGAGGTTGTATGAGTTTAATATATTCCACCTTATCATGATCAGTCTATTCCTTCCCCTCATTATTCATAGTTTCATCAGAATGTACCTCTTCTTCTACTACTTCTTCTTCACCAACAAAAACACCTTCAACTTCAGGGTATAAGGGTGGTGTCCTATTGATTTAACTCGTTTTTAATACCATAATGTTCCAATACCATTCTATGATACCACTTGTAATGTACCTTTTTGAGATTTTATTAAATGACCAATTTTTTCACTTTTTTTCCTATTTCGACCTTTGACTAGTTTTGATGTCTAGGTCTCCAAATTGGCTCAAATGCTCCCAAATATTCTCAGTGTGTGTATGACTGATATTAATACTTGAATATTATGTTTATATATTATTTATAACCCTCCAATTACTTCTTCAAACTTTTTTACACAATTCACAATTCAACAATAGTACATGGAAAAGTTTGAGAGAAAAAGCCCCTTTATCATCAAATGAGATTACGATAGATAGGCTGGGACCAGGTGACCCTTGGCCATCCATATTCCTTTGATACTTTTGGAATTATTTGAATAGATTTATTACAAAAATGTACTATTAATTCACCCTTGGGTGATCTCTGGCATTCCACTTATTTTTCCTTTAGTGACTTTCGTCACTTAGTGCAATGTGTCTTCATGTGCCATGTTGACTTTGTTGACTTCTTCCTGCAAAGAGCATCTTCGTTATATTCTTCAAAACTTGATGGATTAACATCACTGATCGAACATGATCTCTACTTATTTAGGGTTGTGATGCTTTCTTTCAATAAGTGATATTAGTCAATTTAACCTAATATTACTGAGTAGTCATGAAAGCATATGTGTATGCACTTTTTCCCCTATACAACCGTACAAGTCTAATCCATGCTTCTCTCATAGAATTTTCAATTTATGGGGTCATCAATTAACCTAATCCTTATGATAGCTGGTGATGTGGTATTTTGATGTATTGAAATTTCTGTGCTATTTTGTAGGAAATCTAAGAAAATCATAGTTATCAAACCATATATATCATCAATATTTTTCCATCGATATAAGGAATGCTTGAAATGGAGGCCCGAGTCAAAAGTTATGGTTAAATTACAAAAGCATTATTTCACTGTGTTATCTTTGACACATGTCAAGGCATTAAACATTATCAACCATTGACAACCTTTTTCAAGGACTACCTCTTATTTTTCTTGCTTCATTGAAAATGTGCTCTATGTAAATGCTGGTTGATTTGATAATTAGAATTTTCTCCATCGTCTTTCATTTTTCTTTCTGCTCCATGACCTTAAACTGATCACCCTCATTTTCACTCTTCTTGAATTAAATGTTATTATTCTCTAGACACACACTTCCCTAACATGTTCGTCAACATCAAAGAAAATATTTATCCCTGCAAAATAAAAGAGAAAATCTTGTTTAGCTTCATTTATTTACTCTAGACTTTACTAAAAGAAAAATAAGAAATTTAATTATAATAAAAAAATTAATATAAACCTAATCCTAACCATCCCCTAAGCTAACCTACCTACCAAACTTCATTAAAATCCCCCTTTAAATCCCCCTAACAAGAGTCCACATGACCCTCATGAACACTGAAAAAGTGTAGGGGGTATGAGTTCCATGTAGGCATCCCTTTCCCCCTACTTAACTAATGTACACACCATATTAAATATTACCAATGATTCCTTAAGCACATATTAAAACTTATTATCTCGATATGGGTTTAGATATTATCTCATATTTTGGACTTCCTTGCGTAGATCAACAAGAATAACCTTGAGTATAACAAGTGTATAGTCAAGATTCATTTCATGGTCGTCGTATTTTGTTATTCTCAAATGCATCTTGATTAAGATTTAAAGTTAAGTGGTGGTTAAAGAAAGGTAGATGCATCTTTATTAATATTTAAATAAACTTCATCAACTTCAACGGTGGTTAAAGGAATCTATGAAATGATTCATCATTTTATTATATATAAGCCTATAATTCGTTAAAGTTTAATACTTCATATGAGTTCTTATTTTTAATTTTTAATTTTTTTCATATTAATTTTTGTTTTGTGTTTATTGATTGTATTTGTCTTATGTTTATATTAATTAATTTAATGTTTATGTTATAGGGTAAATGGATAACTATAACCATCCAATATGAATAATAGATATAAAAAAAAATTAATATTATTTTAATATTAAATTATATATTTTAGTTTTTGTTTAAAAATAATTCATCTCTTACATAACCAAAAAAAATTACTAAATGTATATATGAAATTTGACCGACCACTTTTCACTTAACTTCTTGTGCTCATCTTATTTCTCTTAAAATTGTAATCACAGTGACATGTTTTGATCGTAAACATTCTAATGCACGTTCAAACAGTTCTTGGTAATAATCCAAGCATGAACATGTTGGTTATGGTAACATTCTCATCGGACCCTGTCTATGAGGGTCACGCTTCATTCCTCCTGTCGGTGAACTTCCTAACACAATATGTGATCAAGTGGTTAAATCTCTGGTGGCACCAAGAGAATCAAGCTCATCCAAATGGTCCTTATTAGATTTAAATACTACTCCCTAATGGCTAATTTGAATTGTCACTCATATCACTCATTTATGTAATGGCCCCATAGGGAGAGGGTGCATGTAATGGATTTGAATTCTCGCTCATTTATGTAATGGCCCCATAGGGAGAGGGTGCAGGTAATAAACTAAATAAGTAAATAAGTCTCATGACCAGGGGGATTATTCTTTTTATTACTATAATTATAATTATTTTTTAATTATAAATTTAAGACACTTTGATGGTTTATGGTGTGAAGGTGCTTACTCAATACAAGGACTGTCTAGCCAATAGTGGAGACACAAAAAAATATCATAAGCTTAGGATGCAACGACATGGTAAGTTTCTTCATGAAGGGGTTGGTTTTCCAAGAAACATGGACTAACAACTAGTCATTCCAAGGAATTATAAGAGGCGTTTCGACACTTCTGAAACTTGGAATTGATTTCCATGAGTTGTGTTGGATTCATAACAACAAGCTCATCAAATATGATCAGGTTTGTTGACAAGAATTCCACTTTCATTGAGCCCCAAAATTATGAGTAAAAGCATTTTTTAATGAAAGTCAAGGCCTTGTTCTTGCAATTGGATTTCTCAAATTTAATTTTGTTAGCTTCCCCACTATCTATTTTATATAGGCTTTTAACATGCCAACAGGGATTGAGACCAACTATTATCGATTGAAAGATTACAATCCTAAAACTAAGTTAATTGATCACGTGGTGCACCTCATGCTTTCATGTCTAGTGAAAAATTGAGTTTCTTTCGAAATTTACTCTAAGTCAACCAGTGAACAATACACATCGAATAAGCATGTTTTGAGTAGAGAGAGAGTCTTAACTTGAGGAAAAACAACTTATGGCATGAAACACAAGGAGGATGCTTATGGCTTATGAGAACTCGCCAGACGCACCCCAGATGAAGCTGTGATGCACATTGATTTAGTCAAGAAAGGATTCAATGATCAGTGAAACAATAAGGGAATTGAAATATCATGACATGGAATGAAGTAGAGCGACTTATCTCATATTGACCTTTTCCATGCAATATTCAAACTTGGTAGGAAAGGTCAAAGGAAACATTGGGAGATGGTGATTGGAAACTGTGCATAGGAGGACTGGGAGAACCATATAAAACCTTGAAACTAACACTTAGAACACTCAATCAGTCACATCAAAACAAGCTACTAGTAGAGAATAAAACAACTAGATCTAACAATTCAAATTACTCATTCAAGGATGACGGTGACATTGATGAAGATCATCGTAAATGTAGCGACATACATTAAAACAATCATACTCCATTTAGATTATCCATTATTTATAGATCAATTCAAGTTGCACTCAAAGAACCAAAAGTTTATCATGGCGGGCTTCTTTTATATTCAAAAGTAAAGAAAAGTAGAGGGGATGTTGTGGCCAGCAGTGAGTTCTAAGACTAACACATGTCATGGTTATAGTATTATAATTATGTTGATATTTTTTTATTAATTTTATTATATAGCCTTTAAATAAAAAATATTAATATTATCTCTCTCACACACACATATATAATTGTTGTATATTAAATAAAATTATACTAGAATATATATATATATATATTAGCATTGTGCTTATGAATATTTTTGTTAATTTCATTAAATAGTTTTTAAATGAAATTATTTATATTATTACATTACTATATTATAATTGCCCCGAAGAGGCGCATTCTACAACCCAGTAGGGGCAGATGTGTAAGTCCTTACATGCTCATCCTAGAGCTGACAAGTGTCCTTTATAAAAAATTATAAAATGTTATAAAAAAATAACATGTTGACTGAATTTAAATTTACGATAATTTTTAGAACCACATATATAAGACTACAAATTAAAACCATAGACATTCTATTCACATTTCCTCAACATTTCCACTCTAAAAAAGGGGTTTGGAGTTCGAGAGATTTGATCCCTTACATACAGAAACCTCTTCCCAATAAAATCAAATTACAAATATTCCAAAGCAGAGTACTCCTCTACCCAAGAAAAATCAATAACCTTCTGGATAACCAATGTTAAATTTATATGAGAGTACAATTTAATTTATTTTAAGAATTTACAGAGAAGATGAAGAGAAACCGCTCTAATTTTGGGCTAATTTTGTTCCTGTATATATATAGAAATGAGATTCATTTGTTGTTAAAGAATCCATGTTCACTAAACTTGGAATACTTTAAGCAAAAGAAGATATCTGCATATAATTTATCCAAATAGTTAGAGTATTGTTTTACCATATTTTATTTTCCGTGTATTAAAAATCACAGACAGATAGCTTTAAAAAAAGAATAGAAACCATGTATTAAGCTTATTAAAATAATTTTATGGAGTTTAATTTATTAAGCTTATAGAAAACATGAGCTTACTAGATATAAAATTGGTAGATTGGTAGGTTGTGGTGTTGAACATCTACAATTCTCATATTTTTTAAGCATTGCATTGTCTATAAGTATTTTGCATTCTTTGTTACATTGATGTCTTGATGGGTTTCCTTTTACACATTTTCCTTCCCCATTACGATTTAGTTTGGTCTTCCACTATCCAAGACTAAAAATTGATTAGTCGCCAATGCAATCCAAGTGTGATCATTATTAGCATTATATTATTATTTTACTTAGCATAATGTTTGTTTATAGTAAGAGGTGTTATGGCCCTGTTGTTACAACTTGATAATATGATATAAAAGGGGTGTTAAAAATAGAGTAGAATAATTCGAGTATGAAGAGGGATACGAATATGAATCCAATACTACTAAAATGCAGTAGTAGACTTCTTATATATAGTATTTTTAATTAAATATGCACCAATATATTATAAATATTATAACCAAAATTACTATTTAAAAAACAAAAAGTATAATGCGATGAGTGTGGGAGAGAATAGTCTTGGTTATTAATAATTATTAATAATTATTTTTGAGAAAACTATTAGTTATTAATAATTATTTTAATAAGAAAGTAAGAAATATTTACCATTATAAACTAAATTACCAAGTATGAAATTGAATGACATTTATTTTGTGATTTTTAAACAACCAAAAATTTGGTTTTTTAAAATAAACTTTTAATGATCCTGTAGCTGTATTACACCAACACCGACGAATTTTTGTACATGAATAACCAATATGGCGGAATTATGCTACTATGGTTAAAAATGGGTTAATAAAAGTGGATACCTGCAATATTTGGTTAAACTAGAAGTTTTCTTAAATGAAAAAGTATATTGGGAGGGGTTCAACAATACAATTTTACTGGTCATTTTCCAATATTTAGTGAAATTAAGAATATTTTTTAATACCCTCATATAACAAGTTCACTAAGTGAACCCCACATCTTAAAATCACATTTTTAAATAAATTGCATATTCAAAGGAGAATTTCATTGTTAATGTGTGAGTCAATGCAATAAAGATAAATCTCCAAGGTTCTCATATTTAAATTGAGATCTGGTTCTCTTATTGTTAGATGAATCTCCAAACATGTTCCCAACAACCTCAATGACTTTATGAGGCCATTTAGGCCTAGGATTGGAAGTAGGGACTAGATATAGATATGGATCTGATTGAACTTCATCTTCAATATCAAATTCTGATTCAACTTGGTCCTCTTCTTCAGATTCAGAATATGAAACATCATCATATGTAAATGATTTAGGTAGAATTATTTTACCTTCCCTTTTAAATGGCTACTGAAATTGCATTGGATTTAAGTATGGAAAAAGATGTGAGAACTCATATTCTTTGGAGGCATGGTTTGCAACACCTTTGATTTCAGCTTCCTAGTAGAGATATCTGATATCACCGCGGAGTCAGGATTAAATACAACTTGCTTTGGTGAGACTGTATGAGTCATCTGATATACATACACCAAATTTGTTGCTAAAGAAGGCACATATAAGACATTCTTGAACATTCCATGCTCTGATTATATGGTATCCTTCCCTTCAACTTGGATTTAAGTGTCATCTCCCATGTGAATACTTGCACCATCAATAAGATTTAATGAAGAGAATGATTCTTTGGAGGAAACCATGTGGTTGAAGTCTCCTAAATCAATGAGGAAGGCATGAGATTTTGAAAATCCATCCTTCAGTAAATGGAATCTCTCATGATCTTCAGTCTTATCTCCAAAATCAACCTTCCTTGCACCTTCAGGGAGTTGAATATTGTGTTGTTCAAGGATTCTGGACATATGATCTATGGTATTGTTCATGCAACCTTTCTCTGTTTGATTTCCTTTATTATAGTAGAAGCACTTGCCTTTGTCAAACCTATGGTGTTTGTCCTTCTTAGAGCCTAAGGCTCCGTATAATGGATCAAATTCTTCCTTAGGTTCGAATTTAGTGTTCCTCTTACCCTTTCCTTTCTTCTTCCTCCTTACTTATGCATTCTTTGTCTCCCCAACCAAGAGAGCTTGAGTTTTGGAGGCTCTGAGGGCTCCCATATGTATCGAATTATCTTGTTCCTGTATAAGAGAGTCTGTGAAGGAATAAAGTGATGGAATTTTCCAACTTGGATTTGTGAGTCTCCTGGAGTGAAAGGTGGATGTGAACACTAAGAATTCTAGGCCAAGTTTGCTCTAAATTGAGAGCACCAATTTCTCATCCTTCTTGTCAGTCCCACATTACTCGCACTGCATGACCAAGGATTTGAACTTGGTCAAGAATTGATGACTAGTTTCAAAGTTGTTGGGTTGAAGAGCCACCAACTCATTCTCCAGAATAAGGCCTCTCAGCTCATCTTGCTTGCCAAAGAGTGATTTGAGCTTCTGCCACAAGTCTTTTGGTGTTTTTAATCCATCCAAATGGAAGAGTAACTCCCTGAAGATACGAATGCACATGAAACCAAATGCTTCATCTAGTTTGTTCAAATACTTTGACTCCTGAAGAGGCTACTAGGGTTTGACCTCCTTTCCCATTGTAACCATCTACAAACCTTTGTTGCGCAACACAATTTGCACAGAAGCCCTCCAATAAAGATATTTGAAGTGTGTGAGGATCCTAGGTGTTAAGGATGTTGAATTCTCCAACTTGCAGCTTCAGGAAGAAACACAATTCTTCAAAATTCTTCAAATTACCTGAAAAAACACTTCAATTTGAAGGCAAACCAATTCAATCACTCTCTACTTCGACATGTGCAAATTATCTCGGTGCATCACACCTGGCTAGATTTCATTGGACAAAATCCAGAGGGAGGAAGGAAAAGATACCATGAATTATGTGTAACCCAACTGAATCCGGTGCATTAATGGAAGTTTTCAAGGATTGAAGTTGGCCTAATTACCTGCTTTGATACCATGTTCAATTTAGCAAAGCTTATGATCTTCAAGCATCTAGTTGAACCTCACTATGAAAGAAGTTTGAAGAAGGAAGAAGAAATTCAGTACAATGATCAAACAAACATGATGTAATTGAACAGTCAAGAGACTAAAATTGGTTAGCATAACATTACTCTCATTATGATTAATCTGTGCGTAATACAACGATGATGCAATAGGGAGAATTTGAATGCAATAGGTATGATTCGAAATCATCAACTTGGACTTTCTCTAATGTTAACTTAACGTGGGAAAATCACAACTAGGAGCTCACTAATGTAACTTCGAAAAACTAAATTAGTTCACAATAAGTTAACTAAACAAGGTAGGTAGGAAAAGGCACCTAACCTTCCTAAATGAGGCAAATGTGGCACTAGGATAACTAAAGATGAAATAACTGATGCCCATTGGTGGATAACTCAACACAGACTAGGGTGAACTGATGGTGGGACTCCCATGACTCATTTTGGGTTACTAAATTATAGGGATTGGCCTCTAGAGCTCCTAAACGCATGCAAATTGACACATCAAGTGGTAGGTGGGCCCAAGATGAGTTCCTCTTAACACTAATGAATTGGTAACATACTCCTATGCTAGGAAATGACATTTAAAATATGATGGTTAAAGGAGGATTATAATTAATCCTAACATGTGGGAGGCCTTATAACTTTGTATTTTTGTGTACATTCATTTATATTTTAATATAAAAACTAGCATACCAAAAATGATTTATATAAACTAAGTTCATTTTTCATATTTTATAAAATAGAAAATTTAAATGAAATAAAGAGAAACAATTCCTTCACATGCTTTTGTATTTAAAGAAAGCTTTCTTAAAAGTGAAATGATTTAACTTGAATTTAATTGATGATATAAAATGAAATAAGAAAGAATAAAAAATAAATAAATTTATAATATTTTTCAAATTTCTTAAAAATAAATTAAAAACACAAAATTTTACATTTATCACAAAATTTTGCATTTATTACATATCATTAACATATTAATAATTTAATTAGATATCTTTAATATTATTTTTATATTTTTTAATAAATAAGTTATAATTATTCTTTATTTTTAAAAACATAAACTATGCTACAAATAACTATGGTCTTTTTTAATTACTCATTTATTTTAAAAACATAAACTATGCTACAAATAACTATGGTTTCTTTTAATTACTCATTTACAAATAACCATGGTTTATTTTAATTACTCGTTTATTTTACTAGACCCTATCATCCCTATTTATTTATTTAACTAAACATTATCGTCCCACCATTTATTAATAGAGTACCCTAAAGATTTTACATTTTCCCTTCAACCCAATCCTTTACGACAGGCTTTTAAAGTGTCCTTCGTTGGTAAAAAAAAGTTAACCCCGGTTTCCCAAACTTTCCCCTATCCATTATCTTTACCATTTCCAAGAAAAGTTAACCCCCTTAAGAGTCCCCTTTTGGAGACATGGATGGAGGAGAATAGACACTTGTTTGGAAAAAATAAGAAAGGTAAGTATTCCCGTTTTATAAAAACATTATGAAGAGCATATATCATAAAAGTGAAAATATTGAGTAACTAACTCAAATTCCATGAAATACGAAAATGAAAAAAAACAAACATCATAGTAAGTACAGGCAAAATTTAGTAAGACAAAAAAATGAAAATAAAGCAAACACCATGATGAGCATATATAAACAAAGCAAAATTCCATAAAATATATGAAAGTGAGAATAAAGCATGGTGAATATATATAAAGAAAACAAATTCTGAAAGTGAGAATAAATGGAACATTATCATGAGCTCACAAAGAAAGAAAAATTCGCTAAAGATATGAAAGTGAGAATTTAAAAAAAAAAATCATGGGGAGCACATACAAAGAAGCCAAATTTCATAAAATATGAAAATTAAAATAGTGGGTAACCTGTAAAAGAAAACAATGGAATGAACAGAAGCACTACAGGCAGATTGAATGCCTTCTCATTATTAGACTGAATCTAAATAGGAAATACATAGTAGCAATACTATGGAAAAATACCATGGGCAGCCTAACTCACTAACTAACTATGGGTGAGATTACATTCTTCAACACACCCCCTTAATCTCAACTGGTGGTACATCCTCAGCACTGTCTATGCCTAAGTGTTTTCTCTGATATACAAATGCAGATGTTCCCAATGGTTTGGTGAACATGTCAGCCAACTGCTCCTTAGAGCCACTAAACAATAAAGAAATTTGTCCATCATTGGCTAACTCACAAATGAAATGATAGCGGGTGTTTATGTGTTTGCTTTTCCTATGAAATACATTATGTTTAGACAACTGTATTGCAGAGCTATTATCACATAAAATAGAAGTGGGATCTTTTGTAGTGTGTCCCATATCCTTTAACAGTCTTATTAGCCAAACTGCATGGCAAGTTGTTGTGGTGGTTGCTACATATTTTGCTTCTGCAGAAGACATGCTCACAATGGGTTTTTTTCTGAGATGCCCAAGAGATCAGATTTGTACCCAAATGGAAAGCATAACCAGATGTGCTTTTCCTATCATCAAGACTACTTGCAAAATCACTGTCAGTGTACCCTGTGAGAGTAATGTCTGGTGTATGAGTGTACCAGAGTCCATATCCAAGTGTGCCTGCAACATATCTCGGAATTCTTTTTCCAACTTTCCAGTGAGAGTCTTTGGGAGACTCCACAAATCTAGAAATAAGACTGACAGCATACATCAAATCAAGTCTAATTGCAGTCAAGTACATTAAACTGCCTACCATTTGTTTATAGACTCTATTGTTTACTGCTGGTTCATCATCATTCTTGGTTAACTTGGTGCCAAGAGCTATGGGAGTTTCTGTTGGTTTACATTTATCCATTCTGAATCTCTGCAAAATATCAATAGCATACTTATGTTGGCAGATAAAAATACCTTTATCAGTTTAAGTAACTTCCAGGCCAAGGAAGTACTTCATCAGTCCTAGATCAGTCATTTCATTCCTTTTTCATGACTGTCCTGAAATATTCAAGCATCAAATTACCAGTGTAAATCATGTCATCAACATAAAGACATACCATCAATATTTTGCCTTGCTATGTTTTGACATACAGAGTGGGCTCATTGTTGCTTCTGCTGAAACCATTGTTGATGAGGTAGGATTCAATCCTACTGTACCAAGCTCGTGGAGCTTGTTTTAGACCATACAAGGCCTTTTCTAGCTTATACACTTTGTCTTCATGACCTTTGACAGTATAACCAAGTGGCTGGTCTACATAAACTTCTTCAAGAATGCCATTAAGAAAGGAAGATTTCACATCCATTTGATACACAGGCCATTGATTTTGTGCTGCAATGACAAGTACAGCTCTGATGGTATCCATCCTTGCTACAGGAGCAAAGGTTTCATCATAATCTACACCATACTTCTGTGCATATCCTTTGGAAAACAACCTTTCCTTGTGCTTTTCAAGTTCTCCTTTTTCATTCAGTTTAGCCTTATAGACCCATTTGACTCCAATACTAGTTTTGTCTGCAAGGATGTCAACAAGATCCCAATTCTGGTTTTTCTTTATTGCATCAATCTCTTCATTCATGGCTTTTACCCAATGTGCATCCTTCACTGCTTCATTAAAAGATGTGGGCTGATAGGAGAAGAGAGCAAACTGAAGTTGCTCATCAAGAATTGGAGTCTTTTCATATAACTCTCTCAAGATTATGGTTTTCCGGTTTGGTGGTGGATCGTTTGTTGCTTCTTCTTGCTGCTGTACTTCCAATCTTGGAAGTCTGATAGGTAGATTTGGCATATCTGACCTTTCTTCTTAATGTATGTCTAAAGGATCACTCCAGCATTTGTTTTCAATGAATTTTACGTCTCTTCTCACCACAAGCTTCTTGGTGACATGATTATACAACTTATACGCCTTATGTTGTTCACGGTAACTAGTGAAAATGCAACGCTCACTTTTCTTGTCTAACTTTCTTCTGAGTTCATCAAGTATATGCACAAAGGCAACAGAACCAAAGATTCTGAGATGTGAGACACTAGTCTTAGTGCCACTCCATGCGTCTTCAAGAATCTTGTCCTGAACAGTCACTGTGGGTGATCTGTTGAGCAAGTAGACTGAGCATCCAACAACTTCATCCCAATACTCATCTAATATCTTCTTGTGTGACAACATGCTACGGTCCATGTTCATGATGGTCCGGTTATTCTGTTTAGCAACTCCATTGTGCTGTGGAGTGTATCTGGTGGTGAACTGTCTGTAGATGCCATGCTGCTTGCAGAAGTATGAAAACACATGGAATCATATTCACCTCCACCATCTGACCTGAGCATTTTAATGAACTTTCCAGACCGCTTCTCAGTGAGAGCCTTGAACTCTTTGAACTTGGAGAAGGTATTTGATTTGTTCCTAAGGAAATAAATCCATGTTTTCCTTCTAAAATCATCAATAAAGTTCAGAAAATAAAAATTGCCTCTTATGGATTGGGTTTGCATGGGTCCACAAAGGTATGTATGAACTAACTCAAGATGCTCTTTGGATTGAGATGTGGAAGTGGGGAAACTGTCCATATGATGTTTACCGGTGACACAACCCTCAGAGGTGTTGGATTTTTCATGAATAACCGGTAATCCTTTGATGATTGACTGCTTTTGCAAGAGATTGAGACTCTTGAAGGGAAGATGACCGAATCTATAGTACCATAACCAGGATTCATCTTGACTAGAAACTGTATGAGCTACAGGTTATGGAAGGTTGGCACTCCTAATACCGAGAGGAAATATTCTATTCTTGATCATTTCAACTTTGGCTATGAGTCTCTTACTAGGAGGTTTATCATAGATAGCACAGTATGTATCAAAAAACCGAATATCATACTAGTTTTGAAGTAATTGACCTATACTGATCAGATTGACATTCATATGTAGTACATAGAACACCTCATGAATGAAATTCTTTTCATTTTGCTTAGTAAGTACAATAATAATACCTTTTCCTTTTGCTGGAACCATAAATTTATCTCCTGGCTTGATATTCGTGACTATAGAGGAATCCAAACTAGAGAATACTGACTTGTTACCTGTCATGTGATTGCTGCAACCGCTATCTAGTAGCCATAGATCTAAGCTGTAGTGTTCTTCAGTTGCTTGATAAGCCATAAACATTACCTTTGATGAGCCTTCTTCTTCTTTGGAGACACTGGCTTTGCTATTGTTCTGGTCAGCTTGCTTCTTTCTGCATTCTTGTTCATTGTGCCCATACTTCTTGCAGTAGTTACACTAAACATTGGACTTATTGGTCCATCTCTTGCCTCTCCCCCTTTGACCTTGAGAGTTGTGAGAATGTTCTGAATGCTCCGAGTGTTCATGACTGTGATTGGTTCTGTCTTTCGTAGTTGGAGACCCTCGGCCTCTTCTTCCTCTACCTCGTCCTCCTCTACCCTGGCCTCTATTGAGGGAAGCTTGAGTGCTGAAAGCATTGGTTAGTGACTCTTCTTCTTGATTGAATCACACTTCATGAGATAGAAGAGATCTAGTCAACTCTTCTAGGGTGAACTTAAACAAATCTTTTGCCTCTTCTATGACAGTCACTACCATAGCAAACTTCTTGGTGAGACACCGAAGAATCTTTTGCACAACGATCTTTTGTTCTAGCTGTTCACCATAGGCTTGGAATTGGGCCACAATACCCGAAACCCTAGTCATGAGCTGATCCACAGTTTCTGACTCTTTCATCTTCAAACTTTCAAATTTAAGGCATAGGGTTTGCAGTCTTACCGTTTTAACGCGATCGGTTCCCTTGTAGGCCGATGCAAGCAAATTCCAAGCTTGATGTGCGTTGGTAGCTTCGGAGATTTGTAGGAAAATGGATTCCTCAATGCAACTTTGGATCATCCATGTGGCTGTGAGATCTCAGTCTCGACAAGTTTCAACAATACTCTTCTGGGAATTATTCATTGTGGCCAGAGCAGTCGCATCAGGTTCTTTGAACTCGGTTTCCACCATATCCCAACATTTGTTGAGCTGCAGAAATGTCTTCATTTTTATAGACCAAAAATCATAGTTAGTTCCAGTGAGAACGGGTTCAGAGACCGGCTTCAAAGAGCTCGTACTAGCCATGATATATGTCTAAGCAAAAATATTTTTCCCTAGCTTTTCTCCCCATCTTTTTTTTTTAATTCAATAAAATGGAGCACGACTCTTTCTTCAATGGCAAAAAGAGGTGAGGGGGGGCGGTTCCCAAAATCGGTGTAACTTTTCCACTTTCACCGCGCTTTCCAAATGCAAGTAAAGCGGTGGCACCGCTTTTTCCCTCTTCACTATATGCGGTGGCACCTCTCTTTCACTTTGTGAAATAAGGGGTGGCCTATCTTGGTAACCCTCTTCCCAAAAGGAAAGGGAGTGATGGCCTTTCTGTTAAAAAAAATCACCACTTGGCCTTCCAGTGAAAAAAAAATTTTCCACGACTTGGCCTTCCGGTAAAAAAAAAAAAATCCACGACTTGGCCTTCCCGTAAAACAAATCACCACTTTTTAGGGTTAGGGCAAAAAGCAACCCAAAATCAGATCTGGAATAAAAAGTAAAAATAATGGAGCCAATAGCTTGAGAGTGCAACCCAAAATCAGACTGGAGTAAAAAGTAAAAATAATGGAGACAATAGCTTGAGAGTGCTTTCCACTATGTGAAAAGTCTTACTGTGCTTCCCACGCTGTGAAAAGTCTTACCCTCAGATAAGGTCATAAGCTTTGATACCATGTAAAAGAAAACAATAGAATGAACATAAGCACTACGGAAAGATTGAATGCCTTCTCATTATTAGACTCAATATAAATAGGAAATACATAGTAGCAATACTATGAGAAGATACCATAGGCTAGAATAAATCATGGACAACCTAACTCACTAACTAACTACAGGTGAGGTTACATTCTTATAACCAACCCAAATTCCATAAAATATGAAAATGAAAATAAAAAAAACATCATAGTAAATATACACAAAGAAAACAAAATTCTATAAAATATGAAAGTAAGAATAAAGCAAACATCATAAAGAGAGCACATATAAAAAAGGAAAATTCCGTAAAATTTGAAAGTAAAAATAGAGCCAACATTATATTGAAAAAAAAATCCATAAACTATAAAAATGAAAATAAAATAAACTATCCTGAAGAACACACAAAGAAAACAAAACATTATAAAGAACACATAAATTTCATAAAATATGAAAATAAAAATAAAACAAACATTAAACATCATGATATGATAAAGATGGACAAAATTATATAAAAAATGAAAATGAGAATAAACAAACACCATGATAAACCCTCAAAGAAAGCAAAGACTTGAAGCATAATGTTCGACATATTAAAAAACAAAAAAATAACAGAAGCATAATGGTGACATAAAAAGAGCAAGGGCCCATAGAGGCAAAAGTAAAATGGACGGTGGTGGAAAGTTTGAAGCAAGGGCCCAAAGAGGCAAAAGTAAAATGGACGGTGATGAAAAAGTTTGAAGTTGGTGACCAATCCAAATTCCATGTGTTCTTTTTGGTGCCCAAACGATGTCTATTTCTGGACACTAACCCAATTTTAGTAAATCCTATGTATTAGATTTTAGTTTGAAGTAAATTTAACTTTTAATGTTACTATAATTCCAAGAAAAATTGATATGGTTTAATATTTGAAATTGATATGGTTTAATATTTGGTTCTAGTTATTTTAGATTTCAATATTTTAGGATTTCAGTAAGTCAAATTTTCAATCAACTAAAAATTTCGCATATGTATATACAATTATTTTATGAAATAGTTTATTTTTAATTTAAATAATCAACAAATTTTCATTTAATGAATTTAACCCACAAAATCTGTAATTCTTTATTTATTAGGCACTTTTTTAAACGTAAAAATGTAATTATGGTATAAAAACCCAACACCCACACTCTGTAAGATTTAAAATGTTTTTACGGACATTTTAAAAATTGGTAAAGATTCATAGCCAAAAAAAACTAATAAAAAACAACGAAAAGGAGAAATAATCCCTATTTAGACAACTAGTTATGAATGTGGTAAAGCCTCTCACCCTTTACATACTGATGTGGTATGTGGTAAAACTACTTTCAACATATAGCATGTCATAAACTATATTTAATGCTTCCATAGATCATTGAATCTCAAACAGTTTGAAATTCAATGACTGACCATGCTGCGATAGCAGCATAATAGACTATCGCAAGCTACATCATTTTCCCCATTCCAGCTGTCTAGGGTCTACAAGGTGCGCATCTTCTGAGTTAGTTACTATGATGGTGTCAAGTTGAACACCATAATTTACTTCAACCCCACACTAAGATAGGGTCGCCTTGATGCCAAAGAAAACGCGTTGGTATATATAACATAAATATACATCAACATTTTTCATTGTTTTCCCAGGAATTCTGCTCTTGTGAGATTTCCTGACTAATCTCTGCTTTGGTAGCATCGAACATCCTTATCATCATCCCCATTTCTATTTTCCAATCGGTAATGGCCTCCACCTCTTCTACAGCTGCTATTTCGGACTACGATGTGTTTATAAGCCATCGCGGTCTGGATGTAAAGAAAACTTTAGCCAACCATCTGTACCAGAGTCTTCATTCCCATGGAATCAGATCCTTTCTAGATCAATCTGAATTGCAACAGGGGGACTATTTAACTCATTAGATTGAGTTGCAACAGGGGGACTATTTAACTGATCAGATTGAAGCCACTGTTCGATCGGCTTCCATCCACGTGGCCATTTTCTCTTCAGGATATGCCCAATCACAGTGGTGTTTAGATGAACTTCTGCTCATGTTGGAGTCAAATTCTCCAATAATTCCAGTATTTTACCACGTAAAGCCCGCTGAGGTTCGGTGGACGTCGGGAAAAGGAGAGTATGCTAAAGCCCTCAATCAACTAGAAAATAAGACTGATGAAGACCCTCGAACTCATGAAAATAAGGTGCGATACCACCCAAACATTGTAAAAAAAAATGGAGAAATTCTCTCTCACATGTTGCAGACATAAGCTGTTTCGAGCTCACAACCTTTACTCTCTTTATGGTACTACTTTATGCTGTAGGCATATACATAGACGTTTGTGTCTCACTAACTCGTTTTATTTTTTTGTGAATAACCAGCGACGAGGGGGAGCTGCTCGATAAGGTGGTCGATCGGGTGTTGAAAATGGTGAAAAAACCAGACTTGGATGTGGCTAAATACCCAAGAGGATTGGATGATAAGGTAAAAGATTTCGAAAATTCAGTTTTATTGTACTTCAATGTCACTATCGATTTTCCTGCTGGTCAATGCTCACATAATTGCCTGAAGAATTTTGTCTTCTGCAGTCGTTACAAACCTTGGAGATAAAATATTGCAAAGGAATAAAGTCACTGCGGGAGCGCTTTGGTGATTTAACAAACCTCCGACACATCAATCTGTCTGAGTGCTCTAAATTGGGTACTCTGCCATCCTCCTTTGGTAAATTAATTAAACTCCAGTATCTTAACTTGAAGTCTTGCCAGAAGTTAAGCATGTCAAGCGAAACATCAGGAAATATAAGCATGCTTGAGTACCTAAATCTCTAATTCAGTGAGAAAATTCAAGTATTCCCTCCGCAAGTGGCAGATCAGAGGTCGCTTAAACAGTTACTTTTCTATCACACAAAACTAAAAATAAAAGAATTGGGAAACACTAGGAAATATAAGCACGCTTCAGTACCTAAATCTCCAATGCTGTTGGGAAATTAAAGTACTCCCTCTGCAAGTGGTACATCAGAGGTCGCTTGAATAATTACGTTTCGGAGCGACAAATATAAAAATAAAAGAATTGGCAAGTGCAATTGGAGAGCTAAGCAATTTGGAAGTTTTGGAGATAGGAGGCCCTTTGCTGGACAGGTTGCTGTCTTCGTTGGGTAACTTGAAGAAATTGGAGCTTATACACTGTAAGTAATTGAAATGTTTGCTTCCTTCGCTGGGTGACTTAAAGAACCTGAAGCTGTTGAGGATAGTGGGATGCAAGGAATTGGAATGTTTGCTGGCTTCTATTAGTCAGTTAACTGATTTCAATTTGTTGATATTGGGGTGTCCCCTGATGCGTGAACTACTATTGAAAAATGAGGTGAAAGGAGAAAGAGAAACATTGAGTGATTTGGATGAGTCTTCCATACTTCCCGGGCTCCAAAAGTTATATGTTGAAGATGCAGGGATATCACAGGTATCATTTCCTGAAGGTGTTTTCTGCAACCTTCGACGTCTTTACCTTTAGAAATGTAATAATTTGGTGGAAGTTGGTCCATTCCCAACTACACTAAATTATTTACATTTGGCTTGTCATAAGTTGACAAAAATACACATTGATGGTTGCATAGAATTGGAGGAGTTGCAAATTATTGGTTGCATAGAATTAGAGGAGTTTCCAGGTATTTAAGCACTCGTATCTTTGAGAAAGTTTAATGCAAATGGATATAAGAAGTTGAAGAGCATACGGGGACTTGGGAAGCTTACAAAGCTATGAAAAGTCGATGTTGGGAACTGCATCCAACATAGTATGTCGTTGGAGGTACTAAAGACAAGTGGATGTAAGAAGCTGAAGAACATATAGGCACTTGGGGAGCTAGGTTTGTTGGATGGTTAAATGTGGCTCTTCTAGGTAAAGTAAGCACATCAGTTATGATGTGCTCACCTTTTAGTGATGCATCAATTCCTACACATTAAAAATTACCCGTATCATAACAAAAATTGAATTCAACGGTTATCCTAGTGCACTCCAATGATCCTAGTGCATGTCAACACACTGGTATTTGGTTCTCTAATGTGCAGTAAGCATAGTTTGATTAGATTATTGATTGTTTATAAATTTAAATAAATAGTGGTGCATCTAGTTCAGGTAAGTGCATTGTCTCCAGTGATTTTACTTGATATAGATGCATCATCACCTACAAATTGAAATTTTTTATTATATCCTAAAAAGCATAACTAAACACTGCTCATAGTGCACGTCAGTGCACTAATGTTCGGTGCTCTAACTTTCATTAAGTGCACCGTGAACATGATTTTAAAAACACACCTGTGTGTTGAAATATTTTAAACCCAATCATAACTTAGGATAAAATAATTAATCATCATTTTATTAATTATTCACCCACTAGCTTAATTAGTTGGCATCCACTTGCACCTTAAAGTTAGTACATGCAATCTATATCCTATGAATGATTTATTTCTAATTCTGGGTTGATCTTAACTGCCTTTTGACCATCCAAAATTAGTATACAACACTTTACATCATACTTTATTCTGCTTTTTTTGCTTTTCTATGGATAAGATAAAAGCCAGTCAACTAGGAAACTGGCAAATTTTGTTTCCAATCCATTCTCCATTAGTTTTTATCCATTTTCTATGATTAGCATGTTTTTCCACATCCCTTGACAACTCACTCATGCTTTTGCCAATTCGTGAGGTCCTTGATCGATTTGGGAAGTGCTTTAGCCACCTATGGGGGTTTGCTATATTTTGGTAAGTCGTCATTTTTGAGCTTTATGAGTTGTCTCCATATGACTCAATTTTACTATGAGGGATGTACTATTTATGTACATTATTATTCATCATTATTCAATGGAAGGATACACACGAATATTCATCTCTTCATTCATGTGATTCAATCTCTTTTCTTCTCTCTCTTTTTCCTGTGTATGCTTGTGAGAATTCTTAGTAGAAACATCTATTTCCTATGCTTCTTCTTAGCATCATTTCTCATAGCATTGATCTATTATTTCTGCATGGTATCAGATCTACAGGGAGCACAACCTTGCCATATTCTACATGGCATTAGAGCAGCAAGGTTGATTAAGTTCTACAGAGTTGAGGAGCGCATCCAGTATCCTATCCCTCTATGAAGAAGAGCTTGTCTAGCTTACAAGATTTTCTCCTAGTTTTGTTTTGTAGGTTGTAGAGAGTATCTCCTAGAACATATCAAAAACTTCTATATGGATTCAAAATTTCCTCTACTATTTCCTTTCAACTATGCTGATTGGAAGCCAAAGATGAGTGCATACTTGAAGAGGCAATGTCTCTTTGATGTCTCCATTGGTGCATTGGGCGAACCTGAGTCTTATGAAGAGAAGATTGATTGGATAAATAATTGTTATAGAGCTTATGGAATTATGTGTTTGGGAATGTCTCCAAATATACATCATCTTATAGATTCTACTAAGTATCCGTTTGATCTTTGGAAGAATTTAAACAAAGCTTTTGGTATGCAGAAAATAGAAGGTGAAGCATGGAGCGAACCCAACATCTCCTTTTGTTCTCTCTCTCAAAATTTCTTGGCCTATGCATTCTTTGATGAAGTTGATCATGATGAATATTTTTCTTGTACAATTCATGTTGCTACTTGTTACAGTTGATTTTACCACACATGGTGGATCACACCTTTATGGCCTTCCCTGTCCCTCTGCAGACTCTTTGGACCCCATGGACCATTTTTGTACCTTTGATGTTTCCAATATCATCCCTAAAAACATGCATTATTTTCTATACGCGACTTTTAAACCTCTTCTAGTGTATATACGCGGATATGATTCTCAAACCCACGTACATTGGGATGTGTGCAAAAGGCCAAATAGTTTTGGAGTTTTCATTGATGTGGATCCGAGTCACTTGTCTCTTGGCCTTCCATATGCCTTGATATCGCTCGGATTTGACCTTCCATTACCCCATTGAAGCACTATATAAGGAACCCTTTGGATACATTGAAAAGGGAGGAATTAAAGAGCAAGAAAACTATAGTCCATTGTTGTTGGAGCTTATACTTGAGTCTGCATCGCTTTGTCCCTTGGAGCACTTTGTGTTCTTCCCAAGCTTGCCTTTTGCTTACGAGCTTGCTATCGAGAGATGAAGGATTGAAGTGGTGGAGGCCCAGGTGGAGGACTCAGTTTCTCTGATTCGCAAACGTGCCGACAGAGGTTGTCACTATTGTAATCTCTGATTAATATTAATAGAAATATATTTTCCTGTCCAATAATATTTATTTAAATGAGTATTGAATCCATGGATGCTTTTAAATGCTTATATGTTATTGATTATATATGCTAGAGTAGTTCTAACACAATTATATAGCATGCTTGTCTTGTTTGCTGAATGTTGAGAGAGCAAATTGCTAATAAAAGCAAGAGTGGAAAAGCTTAATGGGTGTCAAAAACCCAAATTTTCACAAAAATTTAAAATTTTGAGATAACAACAAATGCTAAAACCTGCAGTCTACTAACGGCTAATGGTTAGCAATAAAAGAAACAATCAAGTAATTAGTTTTACCAAATTTTAATTATATTAACTCAACACTTCATATTTGTAACAAGAATAAAGTTTTCTTGCGTATTGTTTTTACTTCAGTTTACTGATGAGTCTTTTCATGTCAAGTAGGTGGAATCTAACTTTTGAATCCGGGGCTTACTTAGCAATTGTGCTAACGCAAAAGATTACTGGTTCTTACAGGTTTACAGGTATGATCGAACGAGTACGTTCTTAAAAATTCTTAAGTGTCCAAAAATATTTTATTTGCAATTATAAAGCTTAGTAATTAAGCTGCTAAACTCTAAACAACTTCCGTGAGGTAAAACCATTTGACTTTCTTAAATTTCATTTGTAATAAAGTTCAGAAGTAAGTAGCAACAATGAGATATGTTTGCGACTCTAAGAATTAGAATCTCCGTTACAAAGTACTTCTTCTTTAGTCTATATAAATTCCAATGTTATAATGTTTGTTTTGTCAGTATTTATACAATAATACATTATCTTATCTGTGTATCAACTGTCCCACATTTCACTTCTGCGAGATAACTTACAGCTTGTTAACCTTTTGACAGTATAAGTTCGATTATGCAAACTAAAAACCATAATGCCTTCCTACATCAAATCATTGTTTGCATACATTTTAATTTCATGTCAAACCATGTGGTTCTAATAATTTATGGACTCAATAGAATCATTCCTATTCAATTTCTTAATTTATCTATGATACTTCTCTTGAATTAAACTATTGTGTACAAATAGTTTTTTTTTTGAGATTGAATCTTTTGAAATGGGTCGACTTTCTAGTTATTTTGTATAATTCTATAACTACTTTACTACTCAAAAGACGTGGTGAATCCTTAGTAATTACCAAGTCGGGTCATAACCAAAATTCATCAAAGTATCGTCACTTTGAAATATGTAACAGAATTTCATAAAAGTATTCTTACAATATGTTTTGTCCACTTCATAGTTCCGCTATCATTTGAGTTATTAGTTCTTATGTGAATTATAAACATGCACACTCTATTTTGTTAATAGACATTCAGTCTATAATTAGTTCATGATCATACACATATTTAAAATAGAGTTTATAATTCTCTAAACTATTACATTATGCCATTTATAAAAGTTATGACTTGTAATGTCCTTTTATAAGAGATTAACTATGCATTTTTAAATAGGAGAACTATAGTTGTTAACTTGAGCTCTCTCATAACATATGGTCTCTATCCAAAACAAGCTCAATGTTTAGAGAAAAGATATGTTACCAACCAAATTGCATTTGCGATGTTATAATATAATAACATGTGGTTATATGGCGAAATGAGTCTTATGCATGAACGATTTTCAGGCTTTAACCAAGGTTTTGCTAGGTCAACGTAATCATAACATTGTTATTCTATTACTAAACTAGAATATGATATGGTGCACATTATTATCTATTTGCATGGCAATTATTGGGTCGACGATATAGTTTGAACCTTGTTTCAATAATTAAATTATTTGGTTATCAATTTATGTAGGAAACCATAGCATATGACCCAATGCATGGTTTGATTTATGTGACCACGTGGTCATCTCCTGACCAAGCGTGGAAGGTATAATATCCACCGCAACCCTAACCCTTATCATTTATTTCCCGCAGTTTACGCTGGCCCTTGAGGATGCTTTGCTTGGCTTTCATGGCGATCGTCAGTCCTCTTTTTCTTTGGTTGTCTTGAGTCTTGGTTCAGTGTTGCATTTGTCATTAGTGTGTGGTTTTTAAAATCCATCCTCAGTGGCTGGGGTTCTCACTTTGCAAACTTGTGGAGATTATCATTGCCCTTGGCTTGTTGTTTGTGTAATCTTTCCTTCGTCGTCCTCGTGGCTTGCAGTCTGCTCCAGTTTCTCTTACTGTCCTCGTGGCTTGCTGTTGCATGAAGTTTTATCTTGCAGGCCGTTGAGTCTTTAGTTTGGAAAGCCTGTAGGTGACAGTGCTTCTACGAGACTGTTCGCCGTTTCCTTTGACAGGTAAATAATAATTTTTGAATTCAGTTACTTTGCAGCAAGCATCTTTGCTGTTATAGTGGCACAAATAGATAATTATTTACTGACAATAGTCCTTTAAACTCCTTGCAAGTGCTCGCCACTAAGTGCTTTCATGGTGGAGGAAGTATGCAGTCAACTAGCGAATACCGTGGCTCGTGGCTTAGTTCAATTAAGCCTCGTGGTCCATGTGTTTGGTTTTCACCCTACTTGTAATAGGGTGGTCAAAGGAATCACCCAGATTTTGAGGAAACCTTCCTCGACTTGCCATAAGTTATGTGGTTTAGTTTTACAGGTTGTTTGTTGAAACACCCAGTATCAAACCCTCGCTAGTCGATGGGTAGACTCGATTCAACTAAGCAATGTATTTAGTTTGATGTTTGTCTTTACGACATGTTTAAAATAATAGTTCTTGTAAAGACAGTTCTATCTTCAAACTTGTTTTAGTTTAACAGATGTTTTATATTGTGCTCTGTGTAAAATTACGGGTTTTTACCCTTCTGGAATGTAAGTGAAGTTTTTGTACTATGTTTGAATTACTCTGTAAGGGTTTATAATTAAGGTTTTTAAGACTGATACTTATAGTCATAATTTAACTCCTTCTTGTTTTTATTTAGAGTTATGAACTAGGGTTTATCCTATGGAAACCCTCGTTTTGAAATATATTATTCTAGTTTATAATAATTACACAGTCTTTCTGTTTGTCCTTAAAGGATTGTAAGTAAATTATAATAACCTGGTTACTTAATGGTTACATAATTAAATAAATTTGGCTTATTACTTCAATGTTTTGATATTTTTAATTGTAATAATTATAAGGGTTTTAACCCTGTCTTTCGCTTTCACAGGTACACCCTGTTAGTAAAAAAAAAAGACACAGTTTCATTTATAAGTATACATTTTGTTTATGTTGTTCAGTATTGTATTTTATTCCTGTGAAATTAATTTAGTTGGTTCTTTTAATGGTAAAAAATAACTATTCTTATGGTTTATCCTAGGTTACTAATGTATATAAGAATACAAATAGATTTTGCTTAGAAATATGAGCTAGGGTTTTTACCCTATTTAACTTTTATAATGATGATTTATGTACTGTTATTTCGTTAAATTCGATTACTGTCACAAGAGTATAAAATTATTTCAATGGCTTAAAGCATTCTAAGTTAGGGTTTGTAGAAATAATCTTTGTTATTCTTTTAAAAATTACTCCAATTTGTAAAAGAATTTCTTTTGATTTATTAACAATATTGTTTATGTTAATAATAATATTATTTGTGTTAATAATAATATTGTTTCTAAATACTGTATTCTCTTAAGTTTATTTTTTACATATATATATATTATTAATAAGGACCGAGAACAGTCTATAATAGTTTAGTTTATTTGATAAGATTATTTCTATAAACTTGGTGAAAGAAATAAGAATTTTCATACCTGTTAATACTCCTTTACATATAATTTGTCTGTAAGTGTGTAAGGACAGTTCCTTATTAATAATACTTTTTTCATAGGTTACTAGTGTCTTTTAATTATTTTAACTCTAAGAAAAAGAATATTGTAAGAGTTTTTAAGTTCTTATTTATTATATTCTTTATCCCAAATTAGTTTATCTTCAGAATTAAATTAGGTTACCAATCCTTACTTAGAGTTCAGATAGTTGTAGGTAAAATAGCTATTATTATTAAGAAAAGATATAAACTAACAGAACCATATTTACTTCCTTACTTAACATAAATAATAAGCATTTAATTAACATTTCTATTTCTTCTATTTCAGTGTAGATGTATAGTTTACAAAAGAAAATACTGTGTAAAAGAATAATCTATATACTAGAACACACTGCTATTAGTAAAATAATATGACCCTGTTCTTTTTCTAGTATTCTTAATCTCACAATTTAGTTTTAACAACAACCCTATTAAACAGATTAATATACTTTCTGGAAGCAACTATCTACTGAAAGAAAAGATTTCAATACTCTGAAACTACATAAGTACTCTATTCATTTCAGATTCCTATCATACTTCATTCATTTTTAAACATACTACCTGTGCTAGACTACGATCTGGTTTATTCCAGATGGGGAAAAACACAGGTAGGATTATTTTTCATCAAGTACAGATTTAGCATTCAAACAACTAAGAGATTTCAAGCTTAATAGTTCACTACATAACATATAAATAATTCATTATTTGTTCCTACTCAGATATAAACTTTAACACATCAATTAAAAGATAGTAGAACCTGTTTTTAAAGCTAGATGACAACAGCCTTTGGAGGCCGTTCCTCCCTACCAACTCCTAGAGAGCGCTCAAACAATGACTTCTTAGGACCCTCGATCCTGTTCCTGGTCTCCTTGGTTGGGACTAGGTGGAGCAAACAACGAAGTACTAGTCCAATGACTCAGTACCAACTCTGCACTCTGCAACAAGATCTTTTAGCTTGAAAGTTGTACTAGATCACTTCCTACAGTTTACCCCTCAAACACCTTCCACAAAAATTCCCTTCCCAATGAATTCCTTGAAGTACATTCACTTGAATGATTCTTCTCCTGGAATGAGTAGCCTCAGCTCTCTTCAATGGTTTTTTTTATTAAGATTGCCTAGGTCTTTTTGGGTTAGTTGTCATTAATTGAGCCACTTGCTCTGATCCCACTTTCTTGGGGGATCATGACCCTAAATGTAGGGAGGTTGCCACCTACAACATTGGAAGTGTTTGAGGATGCTGCCACTTGTCTATTTGCTCTCCACCTAGTCTCCTCCACCAACTTGACCAGTAACACTCTTTTTAACAGCTCTCCCAAGCTATTGTCTCCACTTTTATTTATTTAAAATTAAAATATTTAGAATTAAATTCAATATCCTTAACTCTGCTGAGTCATCATTTACAACTTAGCATTAAATTTAACATAATGTCTTGGACTAAAATCAAAATAAGATAATATTATTTTGTAAAATTGGGGCATGTGATATACACACCCCCTTAGAATATAACATCGTCCTCGATGTTATTTATTCTTCATCCTCGGAATTCCCCTGGAACAGAATTGGATATGCATCTCGCATTTTACTTTCCAATTCCCAGGTGGCTTCCTCTAGACTAAGGTGCTTCCATTGCACCTTCACTTGTCTAATGGTGCAGTTCCGAAGTATAATTTCCCTCCTCCCAAGGATACAATCCGGTTCCAACAGAAATTCTCCTTTTGGTTCCACCTGTACAACATTCCAGTTATCAACATGAGTAGCATCATGAACATATTTCTTTAAAATGGAAATGTGAAAAACATTATGTACTCTTAAGTTAGGTGGTAATGCTAATTGATAAGCTACTTGTCCAATCCTAGACAAAATTTCAAATGGGCCACAGTAACGAGGTGCCAGTTTTGCACAACTCCCCAATATTAGAGAGCTCTTTTTGGGCCTTACCTTGATGAACACATGTTCACCTACCTAAAACTCCTTTGGAGTTCTTTTTAAGTCTGCTTGACTTTTCTGCCAATCCTGTGCCACTTTCAGATTTCTCTGCACTCATTTCACAATTTCTTCCATTTATTTTAACAGTTCTGGACCTAATACCAATCTATCTATTGGATTACCCCAAGAGATAGGAGTATTACATTTCCGTCCATATAAAATTTCAAATGGACTAAATCTGGCTGATGTCTGATAATTATTATTATAAGCAAATTCTACCAGATGTAAATAATCCTCCCATTTACATGGCTGGTCTTTCACATACATTCTTAATAAATCTTCCAGTACCTGGTTTACCCTTTTAGTTTGTCCATCTATTTGAGGATGGAAAGAAGTACTGAAATTTAATGTAGTGTTTAACCCTTTAAACAAGGACTTCCAAAAGTTTCCTATAAACTTAGGATCTCTATCTGAGATTATGACTTTTGGTAATCCATGTAATCAAAGAATCTATTTTAGAAAAATATCAGCTATGTTTGCAGCTTTGTAAGTAGTTTTAACAGGTATAAAGTGAGCTGATTTGCTTAACTTATCAACTACTACCATGGTAGAATTAGTCTTATTTTGATTTTTAGGCAATATAGTAATAAAATCTAGACTAATTATCTCCCATTTCCAGCTAGGAATGGGTAATGGTTGTGTCAAACCAACTGGGTGTTGGTGTTCAGTTTTTACCTATTGACATTCTAAACACCTTGCAATATATTCAGCTACTTCAGTTTTCATATTTTGCCAGAAATACTCTTTTCTTAACATGGTTATAGTCTTTTGATAACCTGGATGAACTGAATATGGTGTTTTATGAATTTCATCCAAAATTAACAGCTTGACTTTAGGTACGTTAGGTACATACAATTTATCTTTATATAGTAAAAATTCTTTTTCATTTAAACTGTAACCTTTTATTAAGTTTTTCGTTGGATTTTATTTAGCTTTAGCTTGCAAATTCTGGTAAATTTCATCTTGTTTTATTCCTTCTTTAAGGTCTGAAACATAGGTGCTGATTACTGTTGCAAAATTCAGCCTTGCGTTCCTACTTAATGCATCAACAACTTTATTTTCTTTACCTTTTATATGCTGGATTTCAAAATCATACTCGCTTAAGAAAGCTAACGACCTAGCTTGTTTGGCATTTAAACTAGGCTGATCTAAAAGATACTTCAATCCTTTATTATCAGTCATTAAAACAAATTTTCTGCCAATTAGGTGATGTCGCCACATTTTTAAGGCGTGTATTACAGCTGCTAATTCCAGATCATAAGTTGCATAATTCTTTTCATGAACTTTTAAATTTCTAGACTCATAGGCAATAACGTGCCCTTCTTGACTCAGAACACCGCCTAAGCTATCATTACAGGCGTCAGTGCACACTAAAAATTCTTTATTAGGATCTACTATTCTTAAAATAGGTGCACTGGTTGATAAAGTTTTTAACTTTTTAAAGCTTTCTTCACATTTCTAATTCCAGTCGAACTTCTTTTCTTTCTTCTGCAAGGAATTTATCAGATTTGCTATCCTTGAAAAACATTCAATGAACCTCCGGTAGTAACCGGTAATTCCCATGAAAGATCGAACATCCGTCACATCCTCAGGAACCGGCCAATCTTCGATTTCCCGTATCTTTTTAGGATCTACAAAAATTCCTTCCTTGGTCACTACGTGACCTAAATACTGAATCTTATCCTTGAAGAAATCACACTTACTAAACTTTGCGAAGAGTTGATGTTCTCGCAACTCTTGCAAAACAATTTTTAGATGTTCTTTATGTTCTTCTTCAGTTTTTGAATAGATTAGAATGTCATCGATAAACACGACCACAAACTTATCTAAATACTTATGTATCACGTTGTTCATTAAACACATGAAGACAGCTGGGGCATTAGTAAGCCTGAATGGCATTACGACAAATTCGTAATGACCATATCTTGTTCTAAAATCCATCTTAAAGATGTTTTCAGGGCAACGAGTATTGATTTTTGATGGTCATCTTGTTTAACTGATGATAATCTATGCAAAGTCATATAGTTTCGTCCTTCTTCTTGACGAAGATGACAGGTGCCCCCCAGAGAGACACACTTGGTCGAATATACTTTTCATCAATTAGCTCTTTTAATTGCAATTTTAATTCATTAAGTTCCAATATGTTCATTCGATACGGGGCCTTTGAGCTAGGTACTACACCCGGTACCAGCTCAATAGTGAAATCCAATTCCCTTTTCGGAGGTAATCCCAGAATCTCTTCTGGGAATACATGAACATATTCTTTTAAGATTGGTATGTCTTCCACTTTTAAATTATTTGTTTTAATTTTACTTTCCTCATTAGTAATTGTTATTGCGTAAGCTTTACATCCCTTTCTAACAGCTCTTTTAAGTTGTAAAGCAGAAATCTGCCTTACAGTAGTTTTTCTAGGAATTCCTTTAACACTTACTGGTTTTTCATCACTGTTTAAGCATGTGAAAGTTTTATCATAACAGTTTAGAATTATTCTACGTTGTTCTAACCAGTCCATACCAATAAGCAAATCATAAGAACCAAGTGGAAAAACATTAAGTTTAACAACAGTTTCAAATTTATCCATAACTAATGCACATTCTTTCACAAAACAAGATACTTTTCTTTTAGCACCAGTGGCTAACTGAACTAACCATGAATTCTCAAACTTATCAACAAATAGCTTACATTTTTCTACTATCTGAGGTGCAATATAACTGAGACTAGCTCCTGGATCAATCAAAATAGTTACAAGGGTCTGATTTATCATACCTTCTACTTCCACCATGGAAGTCTGATATTCAACTTGTCGGTTCTCCAAGGCTGCGTTGATTCTAGGCATGCTCCTTGCTAGTTCCCCGACGGTCATCTCCTCCTGTTAGTATGAATATTGCTAACAGTCTTCTTCCGTTTTGGACAGACTGAAGCATAGTGTGGGCCATTCCACTCCCAGCACTTGATAGGCTCTTTACGCTCAAAGTTCTTGGTAAAGTTTCCATGATTATTTGCAGTTTCCTTACCTTTAGAATTATTTTGATTGTTGGGTGTATTGTTCCTATTTCCTTGGAAATTCTTGTTATTAGAATATTTTTTGGCCTTATTGTTCTTAAAATTTCTGTTAGGCACAAAATCCTTCTTCTTTTGTTCAAATTGATTATTATGTTTCTTAGCCTTCCAGTTGGCCAAGCTTTCTTTCTTTCGATTCTGCTCAAAACAAAAGTTAGCCTTTCTTATAGCTTCCTCCAAGGTCTTTGGGTTATCATATTCAATTCTATATTTAATATGATAAGGTAGAGAGCTAAGGAATCGATGTACCTTTGGTTTCTCATCTACAAGGTAGGGTACATACCTAAGTAGACTTAAGAACTTGCTGTTCAGATCCTTCATCATCATTGAACCTAACTTCAGTTCATAAAACTCTTTGGCTCTCTCCTCATAATACTGCTTAGACAAGAATTTCTTTTTGAAATACCTCTTAAAGGTACTCCAATTAACATCTTTTTCTTTTATACCCTTAACTCTCTTCAAGTCCTGCCACCAAATGTCAGCCTTTCCTGAGAGGTTATATATAGCCATTTCTAGCCTTTAACTGGTTAGAATAATTATATATTTGGAAGTACTTCTTCATACCGGATAACCAGGATTCAACTTCCTCCCCCTTCTCAATCTCTCCATTAAAGGTTGGTGGTTTTATCTTTTTGAATTCCCCAGAAATTTCCTCATAAGGTTTGTATTTCCTCTTTTTAGTGTATAGATTATCATCACTACTGTCACTAGTAGTATGGTAATTTTGTTGTTCACCAAACACTTCAGAAGACAAACTACTTTCAGTTTTTGTATGTTTCATCTTTTTAGATTTTCGTTGATGAATGACATCTTATGATTTTGATCTTCTACCCCTACCCTCAGTTTGAAACTTTTCAATTAGGATCTGATTTAGCTCTTCTTGAGCCTTCAGAATCCTCTCATTTTCTTGCTTTACAGACTCCATTTCAGTTTTTAACTCTTTTACAGTTTGTAACAACTCTAAGGAATTGGTAGTTAAATCCTATGGTATAGGATCTCTTGGTAAATTTCCTGTTTCAGTCACTGGAGACTCCTCTTCTGCATACTCTTCCAGCCTTTCCATACCTACTTGTTAAACTTCAAAAAAACAATTCTCTGTTGAATAACATTTAAAATAAAATACGTCAGCATAATAATTTAATTTACTGTTTTATGAAAGCTAGTTGGGCTTCATCAAGGCCTAGTGTTTGAACCTTGTGCTCTGATACAACATGTCAAAACCCCAAATTTTCACAAAAATTTAAAATTTTGAGATAACAACAAATGCTAAAACTTGCGGTCTACTAACATCTAACGGTTAGCAATAAAAGAAACAGTCAGGTAATTAGTTTTACCAAATTTTAATTATATTAACTCAACACTACATATTTGTAACAAGAATAAAGTTTTCTTGCGTATTGTTTTTACTTCAGTTTACTGATGAGTCTTTTCATGTCAAGTAGGTGGAATCTAACTTTTGAATCCGAGGCTTACTTAGCAATTGTGCTAACGCAGAAGATTACTGGTTCTTACAGGTTTACAGGTATGATCAAACAAGTACGTTTTTAAAAATTCTTAGAGTGTCCAACAGTATTTTATTTGCAATTATAAAGCTTAGTAATTAAGCTTCTAAAATCTAAACAGCTTCTTTGAGGTAAAACCATTTGACTTCCTTAAATTTCTCTTGTAATAAGTTCAGAAGTAAGTAGCGACAGTAAGATATGTTTGCGACTCTAAGAATTAGAATCTCCATTACAAAGTACTTCTTCTTTAGTCTATATAAATTGCAATGTTATAATGTTTGTTTTGTCAGTATTTATACAATAATACATTATCTTATCTGTGTATCAACTGTCCCACATTTCACTTCTGCGAGATAACTTACAGCCTGTTAACCTTTTGACAGTATAAGTTCGATTGTTCAAACTAAAAACCATAATTCCTTCCTACATGAAATCATTGTTTTCCTACATTTTAATTTCATGACGAACCATGTGGTTCTAATAATTTCTGGACTCAATAGAATCATTCCTATTCAATTTCTTAATTTATCTATGATACTTCTCTTGAATTAAACTACTGTCTACAAACAATTTTTTTTTTTGAGATTGAAGATTTTGAAACGGGTCAACTTTCTAGTTATTTTGTATAATTCTATAACTACTTTACTACTCAAAAGACGTGGTGAATCTTTAGTAATTGCCAAGTCGAGTCATAACCAAAATTCATCAAAGTATCGTCACTTTGAACTATGTAACAGAATTTCATAAAAGTATTCTTACAATATGTTTTGTCCACTTCATAGTTCCGCTATCATTTGAGTTATTAGTTCTTATGTGACTTATAAATATGCACAGTCTATTTTGTTAATAGACATTCAATCTATAATTAGTTCATGATCATAAACATATTTAAACTAGAGTTTATAATTCTCTAAACTATTACATTATGCCATTTATAAAAGTTATGACTTGCAATGTCCTTTTATAAGAGATTAACTATGCATTTTTAAATAGGAGAACTATAGTTAGCTTGAGATCTCTCATAACATACAGTCTCTTTCCAAAACAAGCTCAATGTTTAGAGAAACGATATGTTACCAACCAAATCGCATTTGTGATGTTATAATATATTAACATATGGTTATATGGTGAAATGAGTCTTATGCATGAATGATTTTTGGGCTTTAACCAAGGTTTTGCTAGGTCAACGTAATCATAACGTTGATATTCTATTACTAAACTAGAATATGATATGGTGCACATTATTATCGATTTGTATGGCAATTATTGGGTCGATGATATAGTTTAAACCTTGTTTCAATAATTAAATTATTTGGTTATCAATTTATGCAAGCAACCATAGTATACGATCCACTACATGGTTTGATTTATGTGATCATGTGGTCATCTCTTGACCAAGCATGGAAGGTATAATAGCCACCGTAACCCTAACCCTTATCATTTCTTTCCCACAGTTTGCGCTGGCCCTTGAGGCTGCTCTGCTTGGATTTCATGGCGGTCGTCGGTCCTCTTTTGCTCCAATTGTCTTGAGTCTTGGTTCAGTGTTGCATTTGTCACCAGTGTGTGTTTTTTGAAAGCCATCCTCAGTGGCTGGGGTTCTCACTATGCAAACTTGTGGAGATTATTGTTGCCCTTGGCTTGCTGTCTGTGCAATATTTCCTTCGTCGTCCTCGTGGCTTGCTGTCTGCTCCAGTTTCTCTTGCTGTCCTCGTGGCTTGCTATTGCATGAAGTTTTATCTTGCAGGCTGTTGAGTCTTTAGTTTGCAAAGCATGTAGGTGGCAGTGCTTCTACAAGACTATTCGTCATTTCCATTGACAGGTAGATAATAATTTTTGAGTTCAGTTACTTTGCAGCAAGCATCTTTGTTATTATAGTGGCACAAATAGATAATTATTTACTGACAGTAGTCCTTTAAACTCCTTGTAGGTGCTTTCCACTAAGTGCTTTCACGGTGGAGGAGGTATGCAGTCAACCAGCGAATATCGTGGCTCATGGTTTAGTTCGGGTAAGCCCCATGGTCCATGTGTTGGGTTTTCACCCTACTTGTAATAGGGTGGTCAAAGGAATCACCCATGTTGATGTATTTGTAACTTCGGAATGTATTCATCTATGTACCTTATGTATTGCAACCCAATTTTTATTCTGGGATATATCTACAATGTAATTGAGTCATATTATCATGCCTCGATGTTTCAATTGGGAGGATCAATTATGTAAACAAGTCATGTCAAGTCATAGTGGGTAACCCTCTGATTGTCTAAGGGTTAAAGTCCCTGCAGTTCTGGGGCACTAGGGTTATTAGACTCTCCTAGTAGAGGTCAGCCCTAGTAGGGATTTAGTCATGTCAGGATTAGTATAAATAGAGAACAGGAGTCTCTATTTAACACACAAGTCATACACACTCAAGTGTAACGCATAGTTGAGGAAGGAGAAGACACTAGGGCTAGACAAGAAGAATATTACTGCTGTTGGGAGATCACTTATTGTTTTGGGGCTTTTACTGTTTTGGTGCTGATTCTATCTTTGAGGAAGTTGCAGGGTTTTCTCCTTTATGGTTTCCCCGAGGAAAAACACTATGTTCATTGTCTCTTGTGTTTGATTGATGTACTTGTTATTCTCTCAGTTAAAGATCCTAATAATGCTAGCTTAATGTTGAAAAACTAACATGGTATCAGAGCTAACCTGAGAAGAAGACACTGTGCAGCTGTGGGAACTAGGGATTCCTAGTTTGTGGACCGTCCTCCACACATTTTCAGCAAAAGTAAGGTGGAATAACTCTCCTCCTTAGGGAGCATCTTTCTATCGAAACATAATCCATTTCTGAGGTTTTTCAGTTTTGGACCTCTCACTGCTTCCGAAAATTAGGGATTTTCATAGAAGAGGAATTTTCAGTGATCCCAGGCCTAGATTGATCTCCTCCCCAAATTCGAAGTTAGGAACAAATTTTAGAGCATTTCGTTGGACAGAACTCCGAAAAATCAAAACCCTAATTTGCTCCTGAACCAGCTCTGCAGGATTTCAGCTTAAGTTTCAGATCCGACATCTTGAACCTGGTAAGATCTAAAATCTTTTGTATTTCCATTTGAGGTTCTTAGATAAGATGTCTCATCATACCAAGCTTGATGAAAATCTTGAGGGAGCTGATAACTTTCGAGCCTAGAAGTATAGGATCTCCCTGGTGCTAGAAGAGAATGAATTAGACTCCTACATCCATGAGGAGGTTCCAGTTCCAGAGGGAGATGAGGAAAAAGGCTTACATAAAGAAGAAGATGGTTATGGCAAAGAGGATCATTGCTGATTCTATCAAGGATCACCTTATCCCATAGGTGTCCTCTCTCAAGACACCTAAAGCTATGTTTGATGCCCTAACCAAGTTGTTTGAAGGGAAGAACATAAACCAGAAAATGACTCTGAGGAACCAACTGAAGAATGTGAAGATTTAGAATGCAGAGACTATCTAGTCCTACTTCACAAGAGTTTCCCATATCAAGGAACAATTAGAAGCTATTTATGAAGAAGTGGAAAATGCAGAGATTGTGATGACTACCTTGAATAGCCTCCCTAGGTCATGGGATTCCTTCATCCAAGGAATCTGTGCAAGAAAGAATTTAGTAAAATTCAGCAGACTATGGGAAGAATTTTCTCAAGAAGAAGCACAGATAGCAGCTCAAGAAGAGAAGATGGGAAGTGAATACCAAGCTCTCACAATTCACTCCAAGAGAAGCAGAAGAAGAAATCCTCTTTACTCCAAAGGTAAGAACTCTCATTCTAAGGATAACAATAGAAAGGATCTATCTAAAGTGAGATGTTATACATGTGATGAAAAGGGACACTATGCAAAAGACTGTCCTAAGAATAGGGTTCACTCTCATAGAAGGAAGGGGAACAAAAGAAGACATCATGCTCATGCGGCAAAGGATGATGAACCATCCAGGAAGAGAACCAGATATGAAAGTGAATACTCTTCAAGCGAGGATGAATATGTTTTGATTTCCGCTCTCATAGGTAACATTACTCATGGAAGTGATGATTGGCTTATAGATAGCGGGGCTTCCAAACATATGACTGGATTCAAGAAATCCTTTGTAAGACTATCAGAACATGACTCACCTCACAAGGTAAAGCTAGGAGATGACTACCAATATCCAATAAAAGGGAGTGGGGAATCTTCATATAAACTAGACTCTGGTAAGTATATAACAATGAAAGAAGTATTGTTTGTACCAGGACTCAATAAGAACCTTCTCTCCATATCAGCATTGGATGCAAAAGGAATGCAGGTCGCATTCATAGATGGTCAAGTCATCATGTGGCCAAAAGGTAAGACTATCAATGATGCAATAGTGATTGGAGAACAAGAATGAGGGGTGTACAAATTGAAGGGCCATTCAGAACAAGCCTTAGTCCATGACACAGTAGAGCCAAATGAACTTTGGCATAGAAGGCTTGAACATGTGCATTACAGGGCACTACCTATTGCAAGCAAAGTTGTTGAAGGTCTTCCATAATTCCAAGAAAAACATGATGGTGTTTGCAAAGGATGTGCGAAAGGGAAGAATACAAAGAAGACATTTCCCAGCAGTGAAAGCAAAGCCAAAGGCATACTAGAAATCATCCACTTCGATGTAAGCGGTCCTATGTCATCAAACTCACTAAGCGGGTATGCATACTATGTTTCTTTTATTGATGATTTTTCTAGAAAGACATGGGTTTACTTCATGAAGAACAAAGATGAAGTATTCAGTAAATTCAAGGTATTCAAAGCCTTGATTGAGAACCATACTAAAAAGAATATCAAAACCATTCGATCAGATAACGGCGAAGAATTCAATTCGAATGAATTCAAAGAGCTATGCAAAGAATTAGGGATTAAGAGGGAGTTGTCCACTCCTTATAATCCACAACATAGTGGGATTGCAGAACGAAAGAATAGAACCATCATGGAAGCTACAAGAGCAATGCTTCATGATCAAGATCTTCCTATGCATATTTGGGTTGAAGCTGCCAGAATAACAGTGTATGTACAGAACCGTACTCCACATAGAGTACTCGAGAACAAGAATCTTGAAGAAGTATTCTCTGGCAAGAAACCAGAAGTTAGCCATCTCAGAATATTTGGCTGTCCTGTGTACGTACACATCCCAAAGGAGAAGAGAACAAAATTAGATCCTTCAGGAAAGATGAGCATATTTGTGGGATACTCTGAAAGCTCAAAGGCTTACATAATCTATTTCCCAGGATACAAAAAGATTGACATTAGTAGGGATGTGACATTTGATGAAGACACAACTTACGACAAATCCAGAAAGAGACCTACTAAAGAACCTGAAGAAGCAGAAGCAGAAGTACCCATAATTCATGACACAACCATGAATGACGAAGATCGAGATTTCGAATAACCACAAAGACCTGTAGATCCACCTCTAGAGAAGAATCCTCATAAGAGGAAACCTGCTTGGGTACGTGAACTTATCCAAGGTGTGGAAAGATATGGGGCTCTAGAAGAGAATCACAGAGAAAGAAAGAGAACCAGTTCCTGCTCCATGTATGTAGCTTTACTATGTGATTTCATTGATAAAGAACCTTCCAGTTATGAAGAAGAAGCAGAACGAAAGGAATGGAAGGATGCTATGATCGAAGAATATCAATCAATCATGAAGAATGATGTTTGGGATGTTGTGCCAAGACTAGAAGGGAAGTCAGTTATAACTTCCAAATGGATCTACAAGATCAAGCATGCTGCAGATGGTAGCATTGAAAAGTATAAAGCAAGATTTGTAGCTCGAGGTTTCTCTCAGAAAGAAGGAATAGACTATGAAGAAACCTTTGCACCTGTAGCTAGATACACTTCCATCAGATTAGTAGTTTCTCTGGCTATAGTGATGAAATGGAAGATACACCAGATGGATGTCAATACTGCTTTCTTGAATGGTGGAGTGGAAGAGGAAGTGTATGTAGAACAACCACTCGGTTTTGAGACAGATGACAGAGAGTCTCATGTATGCAGATTGAAGAAAGCCCTGTACAGCTTGAAACAGGCACCTAAGACCTGGTACAACAAAATTGACAGCTTTCTATCTAGTTTAGGCTTTACCAAAAGTAAAGCAGATTCCAACCTTTACGACAAGGTTGAAGATGGAAACCCATTGATGCTCCTACTATATGTAGATGATCTATTTATAACAGGTATAGATGGGTTGATTGTTGATACAAAGAGAAAGCTTGCTGCTGAGTTCGAGATGAAGGACTTGGGTATGATGCATTACTTTCTAGGTATGGAGGTGTGGCAGAGTACGGATGCAATCTTCCTTGGACAAGGGAAGTATGCAGTAGAGATCCTAAAGCGGTTTGGGATGATGGACTGTAAGACTATGGCCACAGCTATGGCATCGAACCTGAAGCTATTGAGTGATGCTTCATCAGAGTCGGTTGATGCTACGATGTATCATCAGATGATTGGGTCATTGATATACCTGATGAACACGAGACCAGATATTTTCTTTGCTGTGAACACCTTGAGCCAGTTCTTGACAGATCTAAGACATGTTCACTTGATTGCTGCAAAGCATATTTTGAGGTACTTGAAGGGTACAATTGATTATGGGCTCAAGTATGATGCAAATCAAAAGATTATCTTGGAGGGTTAGGTTGATTCAGATTGGACAGGCAGTGCCATTGATAAGAAGAGCACTTCAGGGTGTTGCTTCAGTATGGGATCAGGTGTGATCTCTTGGTTTAGTAGGAAGCAATCTTGTGTGGCACTGAGTACAGCTGAAGCAAAGTATGTCGTAGCTTGTTCAACTAGTTGTGAGGTAGTATGGCTGTGGAAGCTACTGTATGATGAATTTGATCTCTAGTTGGATGCTACTTGTATACATTGTGACAAATAGAGTTACGTGAAGTTGTCAAAGAATCCAGTGTCCCATGACAAGTCAAAGCATATCGAGATCAAGTATCACTATATCAGGGATATGGTGTAGAAGGGAGCTATGAAGCTCCAGTATGTTGCGATGGAGGAATATATAGCTGATGTATTGACAAAGCCATTGGCTAGAGTGAAGTTTGAGTACTTCAGGGAGAAGCTTGGTGTTCTCCAGATTGAGATTTCCTTCAAGGGAAAGTGATGAGTCTCATAGCCATTCTGACATGGTGAGAGGATTGGTTCCTTCCATTGTCAGATGTAAGGGCTGAGCCATTCTGTCATGGTGAGAGGATTGGTTCCTTCCATGATAGATATGAGTGCTGAGATCCATAGCCATTATAACAAGTAGGTCAGATGTAAGGGCTGAGCCATTTTGTCATGTTGAGAGGATTGCTTCCTTCCATGTCAGATATGAGTGCTGGCCATTCTGTCGAGTAGGATAGATGTAAGGGAAACTACCATTCTGGGAATGGAGGCACCTGGTCAGTTACCAGGACAACTCAGTCTAGGACTGAGAAGCCATTCTGATGTGATAGAGGGATGTGTTCCCACTTGATCAGATGTAAGGGCTGAACCATTCTGTCATGGCTAAAGGATTAGATTCCTTCCATGTCATATGTGAGTGTTGGCCATTCCGACGAGCAGGTCAAATGTAAGGGCAACTGCCATTCTGAGAATGGAGGCACCTGGTCAGTTTCTAGGTAGCTCAGTCAAGGACTAGGGGCCATTCTGATATGACTGTAGGATTGGTTCCTACAAGATCAGATATGAGTGCAAGCCCTTCCATCATTGTGAGCAGGATGTGTTCCTGACTAGATGGATGTGAGTGCTATGCCTTTTCACAGATGATAGTAGATGTGCTTATCATGATAGTGATTGTAAGTGCAGTGCCATTCCACAGATGATAGTAGATGTGCCTATCATGCTAGTGGATGTGAGTGCAGTGCTTTTCCATAGATGATAGTAGATGTTCCTATCATGCTGGTGGATGTGAGTGCAGTGCCTTTCCACAGATGGTAGTAGGCGTGCCTACCATGCTGGTGGATGTGAGTGCAGTGCCTTTCCTTAGGTGGTAGTAGGTGTGCCTACCATGCTAATGGATGTGAGTGCAGTGCCTTTCCATAGATGATAGTAGTTTGTGCCTATCATATTGATGGATGTGAGTGCAGAGCCATTTCACAGATGGTAGTAGATGTGCCTACCATGCTGGTGAATGTGAGTGCTAGGCCTTTCTGATATGATTATAGGATTGGTTCCTACATGATTAGATGTGAGTGCTGGGCGTGCCTTTCTGACGAGGAGGTCAGATGTAAGTGCTGGGTGAAGACCTACATGATGTCTAGGCCTACAACGAGCATGAAAAAGGGCTAGCTCTGTAGAACTTCCTGTGACGAGAAGAATCATGATGATCCAGATCGAGTGATGATCCAGATCCAGTGATGATGTCCAGTGATGATCCAGATCGAGTGATGATACAGATCCAGTGATGATGTCCACTAATGATCCAGATCAAGTGATGATCCAGATCCAGTGATGATGATCCAGCAGTGATGATCCAAATCGAGTGATGATTTAGATCCAGTGATGATGTCCCATGATGATCCAGATCCATAGATTGATGATGACTTGAAGATGAAGATGACTTGAAGACTCATAAGACATTTGATGCAGATGACGAGATGATCCTATTGATGCAGAGAAGAAGACCAGTGCTGAAAATTGTGTCGAAAGAACACCTTCCTAGTTAAGAGGGAGTGTTGATGTATTTGTAACTTCAGAATGTATTCATCTATGTATCTTATGTATTGTAACCCGATGTTTATTCTGGGATATATCTACAATGTAATTGAGTCATATTATCATGCCTTGATGTTCTGATTGGGAGGATCAATTATGTAAACAAGTCATGTCAAGTCATAGTGGGTAACCCTCCGATTGTCTAAGGGTTAAAGTCCCCGCAATTCTGGGGCACTAGGGTTATTAGACTCTCTTAGTAGAGGTCGTCCCTGGTAGGGATTTAGTCATGTCGAGATTAGTATAAATAGAGAATAGGAGTCTCTATTTAACACACAAGTCATACACACTCAAGTGTAGCGCATAGTTGAGGAAGGAGAAGACACTGGGGCTAGACAAGAAGAAGATTACTGCTGTTGGGAGATCACTTACTGTTTTGGTGCTGATTCTATCTCTGAGGAAGTTGCGGGGTTTTCTCCTTTATGGTTTCCCTGAGGAAAAACACTATGTTCATTGTCTCTTGTGTTTGATTTCTGTACTTGTTATTCTCTCAGTTAAATATCCTAATAATGCTAGCTTAATGTTGAAAAACTAACAACCCAGGGTTTGAGAAAACCTTCCTCGACTTGCCATAAGTTACGTGGTTTATTTTTACAGGTTGTTTGTTGAAATACCCAGTATCAAACCCTCGCTAGTCGATGGGTAGACTCAGTTCAACTGAGAAATGTATTTAGTTTGATGTTTGGCTTTATGCCATGTTTAAAATAATAGTTCTTGTAAAGACTGTTCTATCTTCAAACTTGTTTTGGTTTAACATATTTTTATATTATGCTCTGTGTAAAATTCCAGGTTTTTACCCTTCTGGAATGTAAGTGAAGTTTTTGTACTCTGTTTGAATTACTCTGTAAGGGTTTATAATCAAGGTTTTTAAGACTGATACTTACATTCATAATTTAATTCTTGCTTGTTTTTATTTAGAATTATGAACTAGGGTTTATCCTGTGGAAACCCTCGTTTTGAAATATATTATTCTAGTTTATAATAATTACACAGTCTTTCTGTTTGTCCTTAAAGGACTGTAAGTAAATTATAATAACCTGGTTACTTAATGGTTACATAATTAAATAAATTTGGTTTATTACTTCAATGTTTTGATATTTGTAATTGTAATAATTATAAGGGTTTTAACCCTGTCTTTCGCTTTCACAAGTACACCTTGTTCGTAAAATAAAAAGACACAGTTTCATTTATAAGTATACATTTTGTTTCTGTTGTTCAGTATTGTATTTTATTCCTATGAAATGAATTTAGTTGGTTCTTTTAATGGTTAAAAAGAACTATTCTTATGGTTTATCCTAGGTTACTAATGTATATAAGAATACAAATAGATTTTGCTCAGAAATATGAGATAGGGTTTTACCCTATTTAACTTTTATAATGATGATTTTTGTACTGTTATTTCGTTAAATTCGATCACTGTCACAAGAGTATAAAATTATTTCAATGGATTAAAGAATTCTAAGTTAGGTTTTGTAGAAATAATCTATGTTCTTCTTTTAAAAATTACTCCACTTTGTAAAATTTCTTTTGATTTATTAACAATATTGTTTATGTTAATAATAATATTATTTGTGTTAATAATAATATTGTTTGTAAATACTGTATTCTCTTAAGTTTATTTTTTACATATATATATATATATATATTATTAATAAATACTGAGAACAGTCTATAATAGTTTAGTTTATTTGATAAGATTATTTCTATAAACTTGGTGAAAGAAATAAGAATTTTCATACCTGTTAATACTCCTTTACATATAATTTGTCTGAAAGAAATAATACTCCTTTAGAAAAAGAATACTGTAAGAGTTTTTAAGTTCTTACTTATTATATTCTTTATTCCAAATTTGTTTATCTTCAGAATTAAATTAGGTTACCAATCCTTACTTAGAGTTCATATAGTTGCAGGTGAAATAGCTATTATTATTAAGAAAAGATATAAACTAACAGAACCATATTTACTTCCTTACTTAACATAAATAATAAGCATTTAATTGACATTTTATTTCTTCTATTTCAGTGTAGATGTATAGTTTACAAAAGAAAATACCATGTAAAAGAATAATCTATATACTAGAACACACTGCTATTAGTAAAATAATATGACTCTATTCTTTTTCTAGTATTCTTAATTACACAATCTGGTTTTAACAACAACCCTACTAAACAGATTAATATACTTTCTGGAAGCAACTATCTATTGAAAGAAAAGATTTCAATACTCTGAAACTACATAAGTACTCTATTCATTTCAGATTCCTATCATACTTCATTCATTTTTAAACATACTACCTGTGCTAGACTATGATCTGGTTTATTCCAGATGGGGAAAAACATAGGTAGGATTATTTTTCATTAAGTACAGATTCAACATTCAAACAACTAAGAGATTTCAAGCTTAACAGTTCACTACATAACATATAAATCATTCATTATTTGTTTCTACTCAGATATAAACTTTAACATAGCAATCAAAAGATAGTAGAATCTATTTTTAAAGCTGGATGACAATAGTGTTGGGATGCCGTTCCTCCCTACCAACTCATGGAGAGTGCTCAAACAGCGACTTCTCAGGACCCTTGATCCTGTTCCTGGTCTCCTTGGCTGGGACTGGGTGGAGAAAACAATGAAGTACTAGTTCAGTGACTCAGTACCAACTTTGCACTCTGCAGCAAGATCTTTCAGCTGGAAAGCTGTACTAGATCAGTTCCTGCAGTTTACCCCTCAAACACCTTCTACAAAATTCCCTTCCCAATGAATTCCTTGAAGTACATTCACTTGAATGATTCTTCTCCTGGAATGAGCAACCTCAACTCTCTTCAATGGGTTTTTTTATTAAGATTGCCTAGGTCTTTTTGGGTTAGTTGTCATTAATTGAGCCACCTGCTATGATCCCACTTTCTTGGGGATGATGACCCCAAATGTAGGGAGGTCGCCACCTGCAACATTGGAAGTGTTTGAGGACGCTGCCACTTGTCTATTTGCTCTCCACCTAGTGTCCTCCACCAACTTGACCAGTAACACTCTTTTTAACAGTTCTACCAAGCTGTTGTCTCCACTTTTATTTATTTAAAATTAAAGTATTCATAATTACATTCAATATCCTTGACTCTGCTGAGTCATAATTTACAACTTAGCATTAAATTTAACATAATTTCTTGGAATAAGATCAAAATAAGTTAATATTATTTTGCAAAATTGGGGCATGTGACAACGGGGATCTACATCAACCATCCAGAATAAGGTATGTTTCGATATCCTTTAGTGTTAGATGTTTGGTTTCTCTTACATATGGGAAATGATTGATTTCTATGGTTACTCTATTTGTTGTGGTACCCCAAGCCATAGGAAGTTTTCTCCGTAACAGAATTGACGACCATACTGGGGAGTTCCTAGTTGTTGCTGCCTTTCACACACCTGGGTCTCGTGGCAGAAATCTTCAAGCCACTCAATATGTCCTTGGGGGTAAGTCTCGAGTCAAGGCTATCACCTTGTTCTTGACTCCTCCATTTAGGCTCAAATCCTAACGAAGCCAAGGGGGGTTGACCCTATTAAGTTACTAAAGAAAAATTATTTAGTATGGTGATGTTAAATTGAATGAGTTACTTAGGAGTTTGAAATATAACCATAAACAACCATAGATGACAAGATACAAAATGAGTACATGAAAGCACAATGCTGAGACACAATATATATATATATATATATATATATATATATACATATATATATATATAGAAAGAAAGAAAATAGCCAGTGCCTTAAAATGGAGTCAAAAGATAATCAATGTACTTGCATGTGCTTGGAGTGAATGTTTTGCGATTGCCTCTTGGTACGTTTTAAGTTAATGTGAAATATGAGTTGATTAAAATTAGGCAAAGGGGGGGACTGTAGATATACCCAAGAGTACTTGGAGTATGTCCAAAACTAAACTGTCACGGCTACCCGCAAGGAATATGTGGGCTGAATGGAGTCTCTGAGGCTATTATTCATAATGCACTAGTAGGTGTAATAGAGATTGGTGCCCCGAGGTCACTTTTCAGGAGTTCCCGCTTCCTTTGGGTATTTTTCCACCGTAATGGTTTGATCTAGGTGTTGGATTTTCACCTGATGAATTGTTAATTTTGGAGAGAGAATCCTAATTATTCTAGTCACTCAAGTGATTTTGATGCAGCTTGACTGATCAGACGAACCCCAACCAAGTGCAGATCATACACACCGAAGTCTTGTCAATTTTAGTAAATTTTAAGATAGGTGTTCTTGTTAAAAAGGGGGTAATCTAGTTTTGCAAAAAGGAAAGAAGGAAAGCAAGATTTCTTTGGGATCTTGGCTTGCTATTTGGGAAGCCAATGAGATATGCACTTTTCTTGTAGAATATGAAAATTTAAAGTAAAGCAAAGGAAACTACCTTATTAACAAGCTACAAATTTTCTTTAAAATGCTTGCAAAAAAGAGGGTAATTTCAACTAGATCTCTTAAAATATAACTTTATATGAAAAAAGGAACTGAGATCTAAAATTAAAAAAAGATCTCACTAACTAGATCTATATGTGATTTTCTTAATGAGATAGATTTAAGCAGTAAGATTCTTTAATAGTAAGCAATTTGAAAAGAATTTAAGATTTTGAAGGAGGAAGAGGAGAAGAGAAGTGCTAGTAGCCTTGAAGATCCACCATGGAGCTTTCAGGAGGAATGTCGAGGGACTATGCCTTTGGATGGTTTTGGAGAGAGTAAAGAAGCAAACTAGATAAACATCCTCTCCAATCTAGGAACCTGCAACTGAAATCAAAGACTTGCTAAAATACTTGTGAGATCCGATTAGAACATACACAGAGATTCAGAATAACATGCATATAAACTTATAAAACATGCTGAATCTAGATCTCTAAACATGCATCAAAGGAAAGAGATGGCAAATAAACTTATTGAAAAGCACCTTTCCTATCAAGATTATAATAAGCGTATTATCAATCTTAGCAATGAATCCACAAGAAATCAACAAATTATGAACATAGATACAGGTTACCTCAGTAAAAAATGGCAATGATCATCCACACATACAATGGCATAACATTGTCTTGCATCCAAAGCTTCTCTTTATTTCAAATGAACAATAACAACAATACAATAGCAGCAGCACCTCAATCCCAGTTCTAACAAGATTGGAAGAGGCAGCTTGTGCTTTTATTTATACAAAAACCAGGAGATCCAGCCCAGGGGGGCGCAAATCCCAAGGAGACAGACCAATTCAGCTGATGGAGAGTCAATTAATGCAGATATGAAGCTGAACTGAGCCTACTTGTCAATCGGGGGGCTAATTGAGCTGACACGTCAACCCATAAACTGACACATCAGTCCACAGAGCTCCCTGGAGAGCCCACACGTGTGGAGGAGAGAGAGAGGGCATAATTCCCCATAAACATTGCTGAAGATCAACTTTGGATCTGTCCAGATCACCTCCTTCAATCAAGGATTTGCCAGATCTAGTCAATCTGGTTCAGATCTGACTGATTTCAATCAAATCAGCTGAGAATCCACTGATCTATGATTTTGGATTTGCTCCATTATTCATCAATTTATTAAT